>JADGJL010000144.1:0-37472 GCA_027600665.1 Irineochytrium annulatum | reverse complement strand
GTGATTTGAGCCACGCTGAGCCCATTAGGAGCTGCACTCACCTGCAGATATACCTCTGCGAACCCATATCCTTCACACTCGCGTTGCGTCTTGCACAAAGGTCTCGCTTTAGGCGGTCCGCGAGCCGCGACTCCAACTGAGGCTTCGCGCGTGGATTGGAATGCTAGCGCTGACGCCACGACGCCATTATGCAGAGGGTTAGACTTTCGTTCTTTCAACGCGTCATACGATGAGCGATTATGCTTCCGTTTTTCGTGCATAACGCCTGCATATTTCGTGCATAACGGTTTGTAAAAAATGGAAGTGAACACGGGGCGACTGGTTGTGAAAGCTGAGTACTTTTTGTCTCACGGGACGAGAAAACTTGAAGGTTTTTTATTTAGGAGGTATTATTTGGTTTATTTGCTAGTATAGAAGCATCAAAGCAATCTACATTCTCAAACTTAAAAGCAAGCATGGCCGGAGCGGACATTACTAGCAACAACGATATTTAACAAAATGGATCGACATTCCTGAATGACAGTCTCTCCACAGGCAATGAGGCTGACATATGAGACAACCGTAATAAATGCCTTCTCTACGACACTAAGTTGTGCCCAGCCTCCGAACCCCGATTATTTAAATATTCCCCCTCACGCACAGCACGCTAAACCCGTAAATGACCGCGTTCGCGAAGCCGATAAGTTGGGTCGTGAACTATTTGGTTTGCCGTGAGCATTAATATTATGTGTGGAAAGGTGGGAAAGGTGATCATTCACCAACCTGGAGGAGGTTTGTCACGGCCTGGACGTCAGCCGACGCGTTCGTGGCTTGCGCCATGCGGTTCGCGATCCCGGGTAGCCAGAGCAGCGTGTAAGCCGTCGGGTACACCAATAGCTTAATTTTGGTGAAACCCAAGTCAGCAACACACAATGCAGAGCTCGTAGGTAGAGATGTTCACCTTCATGATTGCAGACCTCTGCGCCTCGCTCCTCCTCCTTTGCTCTCTCAGTGCGCCCCTGTTCTCGCTGGCTTCTAACTCATGGGACCCGTTCCCGCTGAAGCCGCCGCCCACACCGCCGCCGCTGGTGGTGTCGTTGGACTTCCAGACTAAGGCGCTTTCAACGTAAGTGGACGAAGGCGAGTGGGCGGAGACGAGGTCCTTTTCGGCCGAGGAGATGCGGCGGCGGAAGGAGATGAAGACATCCGAGTACATGATGACGATGCTGCGAGACGATTAAATAAGCGAATGCGCGGGTGGCAATGTTAACCAAAGGGAAGGCGGGTAGATGTGGGGAGGGCAGTCCGGTGCGCACGTGAAGGCGCATTGCTCCGGGCCACGTAAAGCACTACATCCGTTTTATCAACTCACCAAACAATCATGAACATTCTCGGCCCGTGCGTTAGTCCATATCGAACGTAGTTCGCCAACGGCATTGGCGTCCCAGCAAACCAGCACCAGGAGCCCGTGTTGGCCATGCCGACGAGGACATACCCGATTGTCGCCGTTATCGCCGGCAAGACAACTATCACGCCGACAATGTATGCGGACCAGCGCTCAATCTGCGACAGACGGTGGGAGAGGGACGAGAGGTTCGAGGAGGACTTGGAAACGAGGTAGGTCGTCAGGGCTCTATTTTGGAATGAGGTCAGCATGGGCAGTGGTAGCTTCACTAAGGTAATAGGTAGGTGGTAACCCTTCGGGCTGGGCGTTCGCCAGAAAGAACGAACGCATGCCCCCGGCAGCACTCCCCTCCGTCGCCACGCGCAAATCACCCTTGCTAGGGACTGATTGGCGACCCACGGCGCATGTCACTTTGCTCGAGCACCATGACCAACTCGGAACGGCTCGCAAACTCACAGGGCAAACGTGGTTAAATCGCTTGTTTGGACGGACCACTGTCCCATCCACCCTCCCACGTCGCATGTGATTGACCCATTTGGCAGCTGCCCTTTTAGGCTCATAACACCCATTACCCCATTGAAGGCCGCGTTGATAAAGTCGGCGCCGAACAACAGTAGGAGCAGCCGTGATCTGTTGGTAGCAATAACGCATGTTAGTAAACGGTGTGATGGACAAGCATGTGACCATATCGGGGCCTTGTGCAAGAGATTGTAGGACGCGAAGGCATTCGTCTAACGACAACGGCTCACTACGCTCGCTTTCCCTCCATCCCTAACTAAAGCATACCTCGCCACATTGTTAGCCGACCTCGAAGTCGCGCTCGGGTGGAAAAGCATAAACAGCAAGACCGACAACGAAGTGCACGCGGACACGAGTGAGCATGTCAGATTCAAGTCAAGCGTGATCTGCTTGAGGAGAGCAACATCGACTGTGGACATGGTTGGCCGATACGTCGATAGAGCAGATGGATGAGCCACGGGGCTGGCTGTTCAGGGTCGATACACGGTCTGCGGGACAGGGACTGGAAACCGTCGTCGTCGTGATGGGGGTCGCCATCAGCCTTTCCTTCGTATTTAAGACCCGAATAGGCAGCGCCATACCCCACAGCGGCCGTTGTGACCCTGACCAACACATGCCCAGCTCACCGGCTTAATCTTTGCGCGCCCTGAGGGGGGTTTGCGTCTTGTGGGGCGGTTAGAGAAGACAACCGACCCTCCGGCCGGAGTTACGGGTTGTGGCAGTGCCGAGTTTCCAGATGAACGCCTCACGTTGCCTCCGTTTGAGGCGTCGGCACAACATCGGCTATGCTGGACGTCGAGGTCCGAGTTATGCAAATTGAGCGTTGTGTATTAATATAATACCAGCTGTCTTGCACACAGATGAGCGAAGGTGCAGGAAGTGCGTGAACGTGCGCGATGAGGACTGCCACGTCTTGAACATGTGCATATTCCAGCTTTGTCATTGGTTGATATTTATCATTTTTAAATCCTTTACCGTGTAAGACTTCAGATTCATGAATCTTGAATAGCAAGTACGACGAGTAATATGAACCTGAAATCACGCCATAAAAAATGTAATGAGCTAATGACAAATCCAAATGCCGCAAAGAAAGAAAAGCGACGTAAAGGCAGGTATGGATGTCGTGGAAAAAAGCAGATATAGTCTCATGTCTTCGACCGGGTCCCCAGCATCAGTTTGGTGGGATAAGGCCGCGCAAACCTTGGTCTTCGTCCTTATTATTGTAACCAGAAAAAAAGAACAAAAAAAGGTTAAGACAAAACGTTATCAAGTGTATTTCCAAATGTGCATGGCTCATTGCAACTCTGGCCCAAGATGAACATGGTCCATATAACTCGCGGATACGTTCTAGTATTCGGCGCACACAGTTCGTCTTGGCGAGATATCTATAAAAGCAGTTACGCTGTCTGAGGGGGCCACACTCACACCTGCAAGGTTTTGCCGTGCACGTTCGTCGAACATATAAAAAGGAACACCGAAAGGAGGTTCAGCGATCAAATGGTACGACTTCCTCCCCTATTCTACATTAGTACGCATGAGCCAACAAAAAAAACGCTTTGGCGATCACCATTGCGAAAACAGATCCTATTCGACAAAAAGGAAGTGGCTGGATACCTTTATTCACCTCGCCTAAACCTCAATGCCTTAAGTGAACCTCAGCGTCTTAAGATCTCTGAGCTTGCAACTTCTGGCGTGCCGTCGCGGTGAATGGGGATCGCAGTTCTTGATCAACACAATTTTGACATACTAGCAGAGCACCCAGTGGCGATCCCACCAGCCTAGACCACCAGGGCACCCGGCACGTCCGTATCCCATCGCAGTACATTGCTACCGCCGCGACACTTCGGTTTCAGCCCGCTGAGGAATGGCCAAAACTCCGGCCAAGACGCCGACCAAGTCGGCCTCGGGCAAGTCCCGATCAGCGTCAGCAAAGAAGGGGGATAAGCCTGGGTCGGGGAAGAAGGGCGCTGGTGCGCCAGAGGGGGACGGCAGCAAGACGAAGGAGGAGCTTGAGGCGGACGTGAAGAGGCTGCAAGATGAGCTGTCGCTGGAGAAGGAAGAGCGGAATTACTTCCAACTAGAAAGGGTTTGTAACTGCTTTGAAGGATTCTGGTCACGGTTGTCTGACTTTCCTTCGTCATTAGGATAAGGTCTCGTCGTTCTGGGAGATAACGAAGAATGAGCTGAAGGACTCAAAATCCGAGCTCTTGAACAAGGACCGGGAATTGGAGGAGCAGGAAGAGAAGCACCAAGTGGAGATCAAGGTATTTAAATATAAACTGAAATTGTTGGGTATTTTTCGAGCTGACAAGGACGTTTCATAGGTATATAAGCAGAAGGTGAAGCACCTTTTGTACGAGTACCAAAACAACATCGCGCATCTTCAAGCAGACTCGGAACGCGCCTTGCAGCTGGACCAGGAGGAGCACCTGACGCGCGAGCAGCAGCTAAAGAAGGATAAGCGCGCTCTGAAGCTCGAGCTGAAGGAGCTCGAGCTCGCGCATGAGGACATCATTAAGAGCCTGAACGGCCGGCATGACCAGGAAATTACGCGAATGCGGGCGGACTTCGAGCGGCGCGCGAAGGAGCTACACGGGAAGTACGAGAAGAAGATGAAGCTGATTCGGGACGAGCTCGAGCTGAAGCGGAAGAACGAGATTCACGAGATCGAGGAGCGGAAGAACGGTCAGATTAATGCGCTTATGAAAAACCACGACAAGGCCTTCACCGAGATCAAAAACTACTACAACGACATCACGCTCAACAACCTCGCGCTCATCAACAGCCTGAAGGAGCAGGTGGAAGAGATGAAGAAGAAGGAGGAGCGAAACGAGAAGCTAATGGCGGACATCACGAGCGAGAACAAGAGGCTGTCGGAGCCTCTCCAGGCTGCGTTGGCGGAGTGCGACGCGCTCAAGAGGGAGCTGCAGCACTACGAGAAGGACAAGATGAGCCTGCATAACGCGAAGGCGAGGCTGAGGGTGCTGGAGGATAAGCACAAGGGTCTGCTGTGGGAGCATGAGGTGCTGGAGCAGAGGTTCTCGCAGGTCGAGAAGGAGAGGAATGAGCTGTATGAGAACTTTGTGGACAGGATCATTGGGGTGCAGCAGAAGGCTGGGTTTAAGAACCTTGTGAGTGTCTTCATGCCGGACAACGGCTCGTGTTGTGCATAATCAATCTGACCGCAACTTTTTTTTGCGCTGACAGATTTTGGAGAAGAAAGTGGACAGTCTTAAGGAGACGCTTGAGAAGAAGGACCTGCAGCTGAACGAGATTTTGAAGGCGACAAATCTCGACCCTACGGCGTTGTCAAACTTAACGCGGAGATTGGAGGAGGTCTTGGAGGGCAAGAACCATCAAATCAAGGAACTTCAATATGATTTGGCAAAGATCACGAAGGTTCGCAATTGGCTTTTTTGTCTGCGGAGAAAAAACCCTTCACTCACATAACAAATAGGCGCATAACGACATGATCCGGGTATACGAGGCCAAGCTAACCGAGTTCAACATACCCGTTGAAGAGCTTGGGTTTAAGCCGAAAAACATTCAGGCAAAAACCTCAAACAACCCAGCCGGACTAGTGGCTGCTTGATTGCCAGCGTTTTGTTTTTTGGTCGTATTTGGCTATTGCTTTAATCATTTTATGCGCTGTACTATAGAAGCACAAGTAGTAATTGATCTATCATTGGCACTCCATTGTCCTGGTCGTTTGACCCTGCGAAGAGCGTTGTGCCTCCACTCATTGTAATCAGGAAGCCAGGTCATCCTTTGGAGGAAGCCGCTTCCCGTCCACCCAATACTTTGCCGCCACGAACTTCACCCTCTCTTCCGGCGTGTAGTCAGCCCAATTGAAAGACCCAGTCCTCAACCGCCCCCTAATCACGGGCTGCTTCACGAAACTGCCGGTCCTCGGATCCGTGAAACCCTCGAGCTCGAACAACTCCCTCTTGACAAAGGTCCCAAACAAGTACTTCGCGTGAAAGTCCTTGTAAACGTCCACGCCCTTGGAGGCAATCAACTCGACGAGCGACGGTATGTTCTTGCCGTGGAGTTCCTTGGAGCTGAACAAAGATTGCGCAACGGACGAAATGGCGTTCCTGAAGCCGTCGAAGTTGGATCGCCAAAAGACGCACTCCATCGCCTGCGAGAGGTTCGGCAGCGGCACTACGCGCCCGTCAAAAAAAGCCTCGCCGGCCGTCATCCGCTCCTGGACCTTCGCGTCGCGGTCGGACCAGTCGCGCTTGGCGAGGTGATGGTTGAGGCGGGCGGAGGCGTACGAGGCCGTTATGCTTGCGAGCTTCTGACACCGGCCCGAGTAAATATGGGTCCGCTCCACCGGACCACCGGCCTTCTTCTGCTTCTTCCGGCGACTGGGGCCCAGCTTGCTCTTCGCGTCCTCCCCGTCCTCCGCGTTTGCGGCGTCCTCTATCGTGTCCTTTTTGCCCTCCTCGGACCCTTCTGGATCACCATTCTCATCGTACCGGTCGCCGACTACCGGCTCGGCAGCCGCGAAGACAAGCGAGATCTCGTCCGAGCTGTGGTAGCCCATCAAAGGGTTGAACTTCCAGACAAGGTCCTTTGTGACATCCACCAACGCGTCCTTGAGCCTGGCGTCGAAAGGCTTCACCATGCCGACAGTAAATTTGGAGAAGGAAACGCCGTCAAGGCGGATGATGAAGGCCTGGTTGGTCGGGACGGTGAGTTCGACTTGGGACTCGATGGCCTTCAGCCTGTTTGCATGCAAAAAAACGTTATGAGTAAGGCCCAAGGGTGATCAACGCAGGGATATGAATCTTACCTATCGCCGAGGCTTCCCTCGTACATTGAGCGGAGGGCATCAACGGCCGACTGCAGTTCCGGTGGGACAGGCATGTCGTTTTTGGTTGCGAAGTCCAGGCGACGTCGTGGTTCTGGGTCCGTGAAGACGGAGGTCCTGATGGGCCTGTAGCTCGTATGGAGCAGGAAGCGGGCGGTTGAGGTGTTCTTAAGGCCTTGCAGGAGCGTGGCGAAGGCCCTTTGCATCAGCAGGCTAAATATTATTGAAGCCTTGTCATGGTGAAATACTGTGACATGAAAGTTGGCTGATCCTCGGCAGTTTACGGTGTATTAGAAGTCTTGTAAACATTCATCGTTCACTTGGCGTCCGCTTTCGCCCTTCCTTCCCTCCCGTTTCCGTTCTCCGTCTTGCCCGTCCTCGACTTCTTCTTCGCCTGCGCATCTACTTGTAACCCCGCCTTCAAGTCCTCGACCTGGCCCTTATGAGCCTCCCTCTGCTTATCCTTCGCCTCCCTCGAGAACCTGGCCTGCTTGACGCGGTCCTTCTCCGCCTTAAGCCTCCTCCTCATCATCAGCTCAAACTTCGGCTTGAGCCTGACGGCCTGCCCGTTCACGACAACGGGCTCGTTCAGATTCGGCCGCTTCGTCTTGGCGCGCTTCTTCTTCGTGTACCACTCGAACGCGAGCGCGTGCACGTCCGGCGGGAACGGGCTCGGTACCTCCACGTGATCCGGCTGTGGCAACGGCGACCGGATCAGGACCGCAGAGCAGGTGTTGTAAGAGACCTCGAGGTAGGGCGGGATGAACATCCAGGGCGACATAAAGGGGACTTCGGTGAAGGGAAGAGCTTGAGGGTGCTCTGCGTTGTATTTCTCAAGGTTGACTTTCTTCTTTGGTGGTGCCTTCTTGTCCGCGGCGGCAATATCGGCGGTTCCAAGCGAGTCCTCCGCTTTGTTCCCGTCCGCGTCAGGTGCCCCGTCCGTTCCGTTACTCTTTGAAACGCCTTTTACAAACTTCTCTGCGGCGGCGTCATCCTCCTTCTCCGTGTTTTCCGCGTCTGGCGCCCCCTCCGCCTTCTTCTTCGTCTTCGCGCCAGCCTTTTCCGCGCCTGCCTTCTCTCCCGCCTTCTCCCCCTCGCCATCCGCTTCGGGGGTTGCTTCCCCAGATGTTCCCTCCCCTCCCTCGGCCTCTTCCACGGCTTTGGCAGGCCGTAGCGTCGGGATCACCGAAGGTTTGACCGTGACCATGTCACCAAGCTCGAGCCTTCTGGCCGGGTATCGGCACTGCAAAGCATGCTGCGTTAATTCACGAATTCCAAACCAATAAGCGGAGTACAACAGTATCTTACCCTCTCCCCGTTCACCATCACGTTCCCTCCCACGACCAGCATGCGCGCTTGCCATATCGAGCTCGCGAAATGCGACCTGAATACAACGACGTCCACGCGCCTCTCGAGCTCCGCGAACGCGAGCGCCTGT
Organism: Irineochytrium annulatum; assembly: GCA_027600665.1. Taxonomy (NCBI): domain Eukaryota; kingdom Fungi; phylum Chytridiomycota; class Chytridiomycetes; order Chytridiales; family Chytridiaceae; genus Irineochytrium; species Irineochytrium annulatum. The sequence continues at coordinate 29,315 of JADGJL010000144.1, read as the reverse complement.
ATCGGCGGCGTCCGCTCCTTCTCCTTCTCCGTCATCAGTCGTAAGGGAAGTTGCGCCTTCCAATGCCTTTGAATGAGCTGAATCTCTGTGATGTTGGGGACGTGGTAGGCCCTAAGTTCCCGCTTCGCGAACCACTTTTGCTGGAAAACGGTCCGGCGAGACTGATCGGCGAGGCGCGTGCGGGCCTGCAGGTTGTAGAGGTTCAGGGGGTTCCAGGACATTCGGATCAGGCCCCGGTAAGGGGAGAAGGGTTCTTTCACCTTCACGAACAGAAGCAAATCAGCAATTAATGAAACCGCAGACGCTCGCCGGACGTGACCCTCGTTGGTGAAGGAAGCTCACCCTTCTCCGGCTGGGGATCTTCTTCGACATATCTCCGAGTTCGCCGCGTTCAAGCGAAAAACCGCATCCGGTGAAAAGACGCGTCGAGGTGATAAGACACACACGGCGGACTTCAATATTTGAACGTTGGTCAGTCAAGCGTTGATCCATCTCAAAATGAGCTGCCCGACTCTGAGCGAATGCATAGCGTAAGATGCAGCAATGCTGACACCCGTCAAACTGGCTCATCTCCGTTTTCTGTTCATAATCAGCACCTTCAACAACTGCTCCAATCACGGCGCCTGCTCGCCATCATCGAGCGGCGCGCATCAAGACTGCTACTTCTGCAAATGCTTCACGAACAACACGGATCACACGGGCGCATTGCTGCTTAACAAAAGGACCGTGCACTGGACCGGAGCGGCCTGCCAGTTCCAGGTTTGCTTACCTTTTTTCGGATTTGTCGTTTGCTGCACGCGTCTCTCTAAGCGAAAGTCTCGCAAATAGGATTACACCGCGGACTTCGTTCTCTTTTTCGGAACTATCGTGGTGTTTATCATAATCCTCATTCACACCGTGGGGCTTTTAAAGAGCGTTGGTGACGGCGAGGGAATGGCGGGTGGCGCTGGTACGGGAAGGCATGGGAAGGAGGATTAGGAAATGGCTACGTCAGCTTTGGAAACGATTCGCTTTGTGGGGAGTCTCGGCGAGAAGTGCGACAGGATGTGCAGCTTTGCTCACCACAGACATCATCCGGCCTTTGCAAGTTTAGATATCCATTAGCGTTGTCCGTTCGATAGCATCATTGGTTTTGTTGATGGTCAGCTAATGTACATAAACGTTGTTAACCAATGAGTCGCAGGCGCAACTGAATCGCGCTTCATCACTTACAAGATATACTTGCATTGAATGTGATGATTGTATTGATTACGTCGGAATCACAAAATGATCTGTCTAATATATGTTGAACGTGCAAACAAAAGAATGGGGAATGGCGCAAAATTTGCGTTACGTCCTCCGATAATAGTACCTGGACCACTGTAACTGTTCAACATCAGAGAAGATCGCCACTTATGCTCGATCCAGGTGGCAGCTAAAGGGCGTGCGCAGAATGCAAAAGCCCGGTCCAGCAGTTTTGCGCCAGCCAGTTTTTAATTCCTAACTATTATCAGACCTTTCCTGATGTGCACGTTCCGTTGGCTGCACTGGATAAGAGCATGAAAGTTTGTACCGTCGAATATGCCACCAGAGGGTCGTATTTCTCAGTACCGCTACGAGGGCGGATGTGGAAGCTGATCCAAAGGATTTAGCAAATATCTGCCGATGTCTTTTAAAAAGCTCAAGGAGGTCTTACAAGCTATCCAAGATTGCCATTTAGCATACAATGTCCAAAAAAAACGAATTTCAGCTGACCAAAGAATTCATTGAGGCGTCATGGATTTTCACTGCAGGTCTCCTTCAACACCGCACCTCCTCTCACCTCCCTTCGCCCATTTGGCTGGCTCTACTTCGTGCTCTCGCTGACGCCCACCAGACCAGTCATCTCTGCCCCTCTGGACTCTCATGCGTTTATCTCGGCAAGGATCCCGCTCACCCCAACAATGGCCTCTTCATTGCGACGGAGACTGGCCAACTCCCCACCGCTTCCTTGTCACTTGGTTCTACACCGTCTAGACGGTTTCCCCGGTAAGCCTACCCCATTCCCTATATACAGAACACTGCGCAGAGGGCCTAATTCGCCACGCAATGCGCCGCGTGGGCAACGCTGCAGACCACGTCGCGGTCGGGGGCCACGTGAAGCGTTGTGTGAGCATCCTCAACCTTGTGGATTGTGATGCCCCACAAACCCCGAAGCGCACGAAGAGCACTGAACGCACATCTGTATCCCGGACTCTGCCGCCGCACCAATTGACCGCATTCTAGTTGACAGCGCCGTCGATGCCGGACCGTCTGGAAAAGGAGTTGAGCGAGCACGACTCGGAGCCCCTGGACATCTTGAGGGCACTGAATGGTGAATGGCCAGTACTGGGCGGAACCACCTCCACCTGGTGAAGATCAATGACCTCAACGCTACGCTCGTGCCCCCAGACGCCTCGCCCTGCTCAGGACAACGAACAGCGACTTCATCAATGCGGACCTCCTGAAGGACCCGACAAGGTGAGGGACGCAAGAACACAGAGCAACCCCCTGTGCCGACATAAGGAATCACAGCCTGCAGGTTATATGACGCTCAGCCCTGTGGTCCGGATGCTCATGCAGCAGATGGACGCGGAGATTCATCATAGCTGAGCGACTGCGGTTGAATCTTTAGTCACATGCATTCAATTCTTTTAACTGTTGTCCTGCGCTCCAGCGGGTTGCATCACTCCGTACCAAGTTCCCAAAACTCGGCCTCTCAGCCACTAAGCCTCATAGCCTTGCAAAGAGCCACAGGTGTATAGGCATTTAGTTTGGCGCGGCATGTGCTTATGTTTGACCACTAACACTTCTGGGATCACTGATCACTGGTCAACATCAATAGTCACTGATGAACATCACTGATCTACATTAGCATCACTAATCCCTGGCTTTTTGCGATCTCATGGGAGCCTAGTGTCAGCCTCCAATCAGGTATGAAACACCTTCCTGCTGGAGGTAGAAGGTTCAGTCCCTTCATCCCATCCTACTTCGTCGGTTTCCTCCATTCCACTGACATCTCATCTTTGGACACGGGTCAGAAACTCTTTCAAGCAACCCTCGGAGGACAACAAGAGTGATAAGGACTACACTGACACCTTCGCCCCGCTCCTACGCGCAACCACATTACAATGGCTCTTCAACTACACACTTAAGACGACTCAGTTCATGAAGCTGATGGACACCACAACAGCATACCTCTGCGGTGATATGGCCGTAGCTGCGTACATGGAACAGCCCGAAGGATTCAACAACGGCACAGATCCACTCATGTGGTATGATGGGCTCTTAGCTAAATCAAAGGATCGACTTGCAATTGCTTTGAAATGGGAGCAGCAAGTCAAGGCAGCGAGCAGCCTTCCCGGCACAAACTTTTACGATTTGAAATCACAGTTTATTCAAGTCTTTGTTCAAGCTGTGCTTATCAAATTCTTGTCACAGTTGAAAGACGAAAAGTTCCATTCAATTTTGGAAGAAATTGCCTTTAACTTTGGTGCGTGTAACTTTGGTGCGTGGGAAACGAAGATCAGTAAAGACAGATTGGCTCTTGAGTGCCATGCACACGGCCACTTAGTTTTGACTGACGAAGGGCAACGAAGGTTTGCAGCCTTATCATGTTATGGCGACGTGCTTGCAGGCCGTCATGCGCCTCCGTTTCCCTACGACTTGGAGGATGCGGCCGACTTGGAGTCCAAATTGGACTCCAAGTCGATTGGACTGTCCAATCGACTTTCTGGGCATAGATTGTCAGTTTTGGAGTCCACAATGAAGAATATGGAGTCTAACCTCGAGGAATTCAAGTCGAATGTTGATGCAAAGTTCCAGTTGTTGGATTCGAAGTTCCAGCAGTCGGATTAAAAGATGGATGCAATCCTGTCTTTATTACAAAGCAAACGGTGATGTTGTAGTGGCAATGCGTTGTAAGATATATAGTTATTATGGATAGGGATTGGACAGGTTTATCCAATAATTCAAATTAACGTGGGAAATAACTTCTGAGAATCTCGATGAACCTTGGGATTGGTATTACATTAGTCGGACGTCAATGTGCGGAATCAAAATTCAATCTAACGATGAACCCAACAATGACGGCGCTCACCCTCTTGAGTCTCGTTCTCCTTCCCAATGCTGCCATGGCTGCCCTTCAGGCGCTCACGATAGCCATGCTCGGCAACACTTCCTCTGTTTTAATGGGTGGGTGATTGCAATCGTTTGCCTCTTCCATTCACCCTTCTATTTAATTCTTCGATCACAGGCGACACCGTCACCATCTCATGGATCTCAGGAAGATTAAAGCCCAATCAGTCGTTGGCGACGGCGTCCACTCTGCCTTCGACCACAGCCTCCGCTGCCACGTCATCACCAGGCACGACGCCAGCGAGCCTGGCGAACATCTTGTCAAGTGTCAGCATCTCGCCATCGCAACAGGTGAAGTTTCTGCGTGCTTGCTATATTAGCAACGTGGAAAACTTATTGTAAGATGGCGATTTTTCTTCAGAACATCACTCTGACCGTCATTGATGCGGTTGATGGAAGGGCGACCGTAATCGCCGACGGCCTGCCACTGGACTCCAACAGTACAACTTGGCGCGTCGGACATGGGAACGAGGTTCATCCCGGCGGTATATGCTTCAATAAATCGCGATTATTGGAATTGACGGTGTTGGCTAGGTCAATACTTCATTCGTGGTCGCGTAGTGGATACCGCCAGGATGGTGGCCATGATGGAGACAGCGATGACGAGCATTTTTGACGTTTCTGCTAAAGGTGCTAAACACGATTAACACGACGGAAGTGACCGGCGGAGATAGTGACCATGAAACGGTCACGGCGAGCACTAGGCACGTTTCTCGTTCCCTGCAGCTCCTTTACATTCTTCTTCCTTTCTTTTCGTTTCCTGACTTCGTCCCCTTATGATTGCAATGTGTTGTGACAAAGCGGCCATTTGGCGGATTAATTCTGCATGCGTTCAAAATGGTAGTATGTATTGTCAAATGAACCTTCTCGCTTATTTGTATCTGGGTTTAAAAAAGGAAACGGTGCCGTAATAAAGCTTTTGTAGAACAAACTACATCAATCGGTTCACAAGAAGTAATAAATTAAGATAATAAATAGGATTAAGCAGAGAGAACAGTACGATTGCTAAAGAACTGTTTGTAGTGTAGCAGCACCCGCCATACGAACGGTGATGATATATTAACAGCAGCAAATGCACCTAGTGTCACTTACTTATCTTCGTATTAAAGCATTTTCAACCGCCCTTACCAGATTATTTGGTTTTCTTTCGGCTCTTGGGTCGATCTTTCTCCCGCTCGTCGTCGGAAGGAAATCCAACGTCCCAGAACTTCTCCGGTGTACGAGGCGGGGCGAAACGGGATCGATGTCGAGAGTTCTTGTACTTATGGCGACCGGGTGATGGAGGTTTTTGTCCGAGCTCGAGAATCGGCGGCACGCTCTCTATCACCTTGTAATACTGAAAACAGCTGAGATTTCCCGCACAGTAGCATCAAAATCGGCACGAACCTCGATACAGCATGGACAAGCGCGGCCGTGAAGTTTCCTCCGTTCATCCTTGTTCCTCACGACCTCCTCAAATTTGTGCGACAGTCCTCCTCGGTCAATGCTAAAATGTCGGTTTAAAACGCGGACGTTAATCACGTGTATAACTAACGTCCGTTGCTTCCTCGGACTTTCTTTCGGCGGCGGAGAACCCACAGTCTGTCGTCCTCGTTGTAAGCAAAGAGAGAGACGGGGATTTCCGCGAATCGAAGCGAGTGGAGCATTACTTCGTCGTCTGAGGAGATGACTTCCACTTCCTCGTCGCAAAGGTCAATGATTTCCACCGGCTCCGCCTTGACCAACTTCTTGCCCGCCTCGCCGCGGGCTCCGGGGTTGCCCTCGTCCAGCGGCCGCTTCCGAGAGTGCTGCCGCGGGTCGGAGAAGCCTGCACCGAGGATTGTCGGTGGCATTTGCGGCTTGAACATTCGGACTTGAGATCTTCGAAAATTCCCTGCTTTGCATTGCATTCCTTGGACGCGAATATCTCAACATGCAGGCCCCGGTGATTGTAATGAGTGAGTATTCATATACGGGACGATTGGGGGACGCGGATCTGCTTGAAGCGTTTGGTGATGGGGCTTTCGGGCCAGTTCTGATGCATGCTTTGCAGATACGAACATGGAGAGGGAGACGGGTCGGAAGGCCCAAATCTCCAATATCACCGCTGCGAAGGTACAGTTTCTTTGTATTGCTTTGCTGACGGGGTGTGCAGACCATCGCGGACATCATTCGCACCTGCTTAGGACCCCGCGCCATGCTCAAAATGCTGCTGGATCCCATGGGTGGAATTGTCCTGACGAACGACGGGAATGCGATTCTCCGCGAGTGCGAGGTTGCTCACCCGGCCGCCAAGTCGATGATTGAGCTGTCGAGGACACAGGATGAAGAGGTTGGCGACGGAACCACCTCTGTCATTATTCTTGGTACGTTTACGAGTTGCACGAATTTACTCGATTCGAGACGGGGAATTTGCGTCATTTGCTTTATCATGATATCTTACTCGTATGATACAGCTGGTGAAGTCCTTGCGTCCGCCCTTCCTTTCCTGGAGCGGAAAATTCACCCCATTACCATCATTGGGGCTTTTAAGCGCGCGCTGGAAGATTCACTGTCGCTCTTGAACGATATCTCAATCCCGGTTAACATTAACGACAAGAACGAGATGCTCCGGCTCATTAAGTCCTCGATCGGCACAAAGTTTGTGTCGCAGTGGAGCGACCTGATGTGCGGGCTCGCTTACGATGCGGTTAAGTGCGTGGTGATGGACGTCAACAACAAGAAGGAAATTGACATCAAGCGATACGCCCGTGTTGAGAAGATTCCCGGCGGGGAGATTGAAGAGTCGTGCGTGTTGGACGGGATTATGGTCAACAAGGATGTCACGCACCCGAAGATGAGGCGGAAGATTGTGAAGCCTCGCGTTGTTCTTTTGGATTGCCCTCTAGAGTACAAAAAGGGGGAGTCGCAGACAAACGTTGAGGTTACGGATGAGGCGCATTGGGCGAGGCTTCTCGAGATTGAGGAGGAGCAAGTCAAGGATCTCTGCGACCACATCATCAAGGTCAAACCGGATCTTGTGTTCACCGAGAAGGGCGTCTCAGGTAACGATTGTTGTTTGCAACTCTTTGTACTAACTTCTTCAAAAGACCTCGCGCAGCACTACCTGATGAAGGCTAACATCACAGCCATCCGCCGCGTCCGCAAAACGGATAACAACCGTATCTCCCGAGCTACCGGCGCCGTCATCGTCAATCGCGTCGAGGACTTGAAGGTTGAAGACGTTGGAACCCAGTGCGGCCTCTTTGAAGTCCGCAAGATCGGCGACGAATACTTCACCTACCTCGTCGAGTGCGAGGACCCGAAGGCCTGCACGATCGTCCTCCGCGGGCCCTCGAAGGACGTCCTAAACGAGATCGACCGAAACCTCCAGGACGCCATGTGCGTCGCCCGGAACGTCATGTTCGAGCCCAGGCTCTGCCCCGGCGGCGGTGCGGCCGAGATGGGCCTCAGCGTCATGCTGTCGGCGAAGGCGAAGACGCTTTCAGGTGTTGAGCAGTGGCCGTACAAGGCCGTGGCTGACGCGTTGGAGGTCATCCCGCGGACGCTCGTCCAAAACTGCGGCGGGAACGCCATTAAGACGTTGACTCAGCTTCGGGTTAGTTGCATTCATTTAAATGTCGACCTCCTGCTCATCGGTACTAGGCGAAGCACGCGAATGGAGAGCACACGTGGGGTATTGATGGGACGAAGGGCGTCATTGTGGACATGCGGGACTACGGCGTCTGGGAGCCCCAGGCCGTCAAGTCCCAAACTATCAAGACTGCGATCGAGTCCGCGTGCTTGCTGCTGAGGGTCGACGACATTGTTTCTGGTGTCTCGAAGAAGAGAGAGGGCGGAGGCGGTGGAGCCCCTATGCAGGGCGGTGAGGACGGCCCGGAGGAAGGCGGTGTAAGTAGAATTCGTAATATTGGGAAGTTCGCGTTTAATATGAATTTCACAGGACCCGCGTGAGCCGTAAGGATGTAAACAACTAAGAATCGGAGTGTGCCAGGATCGCAATATTTGTTTACTGTAGCTATGACTATTAAAACCCAGCTGTTAGTAATAATTAAACGTTAGTGAAGTATACATTTCGTGGGTTTGTGTGTTTGAGCAGCACAGCACTGCTGGAAAAAGTGGCCAAGCTAATTACCTGCTAAGCATACGGTCGCAAGTTTCCTTTCAAGTTTCCCATTTTCCCAATTTTCCCAATCTTTTACTTCTCTTAAGGCATCACTTCAATTTTTAGAGAGAGCGGGTGATGATTCGTTAGCGGGAAGGCGATGATGACGAATTAATGTACCAGTGCAAGGATATCTTTAGGTTTGCACGTCGACATTGGTTACTCACTTACATACTATCTACATCGAGCAACCTTCACCACTCGTTTAATTTCCCAGCATAAGCTGTGCACGGTACCAGATAAGTAGCCTCGCCAACAAATTAACCACAGGACAACCAGATGAACTAAGTTTGGCACATACAGCTGGAAGAGGAAAGAAAGAAGGCGCGTCAACCTGACTACCAACATCGCTAAAGGCGATGCTGTGCTTCATCCTTCCGTAGCCGCGAGCAGGATCGATGGCAATGCTCGCCCTTGTTCCGACGCTGGTCGACAGCAGCCTCGCAGTCTGGGCGTGGCGCGCATTGCGTTTCCGCGGCCGGCCGATGCCTCCAACACGATTGGTTCTGGCTAGAGGAAGGCAGGGCTGAGGGACGCGCATTTGAGGGTTAATCAACAAGAGCAACTTTGTGGCCGGGGCTCGACCGGGCACCTTCACAGAAACCCTTCGCTGCGTTCACGGTTTGGGCGCCTTGTAAACAGGTTTTCGCGTTTTGATTACCCTTTTCGTTGCGTTTACTGCTTTACTTCCGCAAATACACGGCGGGCGTCAACTCTTATTCGTGTTAGCCCTGAAAAAGAAGGTTTAAAAAGGCACCTTGGCGTCCCTCCTCCCACCTCACTACCATCTCTACTGCCTCATCTGCTCAACTCCTCCTCTCGACTCTCAACCGCCATCAACTCATCAAAATGCTCTTCAAGGCCATCGCCTCTGCCGTCCTCCTCGCCTCTTCCACCTTCGCCGCGACTCTCCCGCCCGTGAGTTCCCCGTCGCGTTTAACGAGCGCGTCCATTATCTAACGCGTTCTCTCCCTTACCACCAGACCAACAACGTCGCCAACTTCGGCGAGCGCTGCGGCGGCTTCACGACCTCCTCCCTCCCCTGCGCGACGGGCCTGACCTGCGTCCTCGCCTCCATCTCGACCCCCGACGCCGGTGGTGTCTGCCAGCGCGTCGCGGCGATCGGCGGCGCGTGCGCGGGCAATGTCGCCCAACCCTACGTCTGTCCGACGGGCCTCACCTGCGTCCGGCAGCAGGGCGATGGATACCTGCCCGTTAGCGAGCTGCAGCAGAGGGACATCGGCGGTAGCTGCTTAAAGCTTGCCGCGTCGAACGAGAACTGCGGGGGGTCGGTTGTGGGTGCCCCGGTGTGCAAGACGGGGCTCGTGTGCAAGCCCAGGAAGGCTCAGAAGCTGCCCGTAAGTTCATCAGTTCATTATAGGACTTCACTGCCTTTCGACCGCATCTATACGCTTGCTGACACTTCCCTTTATTCAATCAGGTCCAGGAGGTTGGCGGTGTCTGCCTTTCCGACTTTTGAGTTCGCTTCTCGGCGCTCGCTCCATGGCATCTCACCAGCCTGCTTTTCCAAGTTGGTCTAAATTTACTCTCAAGATACCACCCCGCCATATTAGATAGTGTGCGCGTACTCCTCATTTGTTTTCAGTTGTTCTTTACGAACAGTGCCCGACATGCAATAAACTGCATTTATGAACTACATGTGTGTGCGCTCTCGGTGAGCGGCCTCTCGCACTGGCTTGAAAGTTTGCGCTTTTTAGTCCTTGCAGCTGTACGTAAGTTCCGAGACTGCTCATTTAGTGTAGACTGTCGATGCACCGAGGTCAAGCCAAGGAAGAATTGCACGTACTTTTTTTATTTGCAATCTCGTGGCAACGACCTGAGGCTCGGGCAGCCTCTTGAGCACCACAAAAATACTCCACCAAAATAAGAATTTCAAATGCGTGAGACAACATAGGACGTTAAGGTATTTTAACTGTATTTCTTGGATTGCCCTCTTTATATACACGCAACAAAAGAAAAGAGAACACATGTAGATGACGGTCAGAGGAAAAGAAATTTCCAAAAGCGAAACTCAAACGTTCAGCGTTCGCGTGACTTTAAACATGGGCCGAAACGAAGCAACAAGGGGCCAAAGGGCGATGTACGATATGACAGTGTGTTGATGCGGAAGTAAAGGGAATACAAGCACAACACGCAAAAGGTTACCAAAAGCAGGGTGTTGAAGCTGTATATAGAAATGCAAGAAGGGGACCAAAGGCAGAGACAAAAAAAGAAACAAATAGGCCATGGAAAAAACGAGATGGGATAAGGGCGGGTGCGGTGACGTTGACATAGGGTAATAGTGTGGGTAAGCTGATTGATATGGAAGAAAGACAAGAACGGTGGGCCATGCAACAACGAACTACAAGAGGAGCGCGACGGCCATGACCGCGGCGAACGCCGACACGGCGCCAGTAGCCGACCTCGACGCGCCGGCCGTGACGCCGATCTGGCCGTTCGGGCCCATGGTGTTGACCGCGGCCACGCCCGACGACACGGCGCCGGGCATCCCGCCCATAGCGCCAGTGCCGCCACCCATGCCACCCATCATGTCACCACCGGCCATCGCGCCGGGCAGAGGCTTGGGCGCGACCTGCGGCAGGAAGGGCTCGTAGTCGCACGACCAGCTGTCGACGAGGTCGTCGACGCAGTCGAAGTCGACGAAGTCGTCGTAGGCTTCGAAGCAGACGTGGGTGGCGGCAAGGTTGTCGGTGGGCAGGGCGTCAGAGCAGACGAGGTTGTCGTCGACGACGTCCTCGCAGAACCAGTCGTCCATGGCAAGGTTCTGACCCGTGGGGTTGTAGTCCGTGATGATGGTGACGCCCATGCCGTTCGTGGAGGTAACGATGCCGGTGGGGATGACGCCTGGTGCGTTCATGACGGGGACAGCGGCACCGGCCATGGGTACTGCGACGGGGACCGTAGCGTTCGGCATCTTCATTGCTGGCTGGGTCATCACGGCTTGAGTGGTCATGGGCTTGACGGCGGAAGTCATCATCGCGACGGTGGCGGGCTTGGGGACGGCAGCGGCAGTGGCCTGGCCGATCTTGGCGCTGGTCATGGCCGAGGTCGCAACTTTCGCCGTCGACGAGGTGGCCGCCTTCACCACCATCATGGTGGAAGACGCCAGAGGCTTGACGGGCTGTGCGTTTGCGGGGACGCCGATCGAGTAGCCGGGGAGCGGGTTGTAGCCGCCTGCGGGCGCGGCGGGTTGTGGGTTGACCTGGGCTTTGTTGGCCACCACGGCGCCGTTTACGATCTTCACGCCTTCCGGCATGAGCTGCTGTGCTGATGCGGCGGCGAGCAGTGCCGTGAGAAGGATCGGTGTCGAGAACATGGTGTGGGACGGCGGCGCGGGGACGGCGGGGGAGGTTGGGGAGGTCGAGGAACGGATGCGGATGCGGTTGACGAAATGCCCTTTGCAACACGGTGGGGATGCGGCCTGGTTAACAGCGGCCGACCCCTGTTTCTACATCGTCTCACTGCAGCGTGAGACAAACAGCTCCCAAGAAATCAGATTACCATGCAAACGTTCTCGTCAATGGTAATCAGCATCTTTTTTTCCAATCGTGCGATTTAAAAAAGCATTTATTTTATTCCTTTGCTTCTTCGGCCCTGATCTGTATGAGGCAACTTAGGAAAGGTAGCGTTTTTTCGCAGTAGGACCAGGATGCTTAGTGATGGTTTTCGGCATACGCGACGCTTGCGGCCGTCGACGGCTTCTTGGATAGCTCGCGCGGCAAATATTCTTTGGTATCTTTACTAATACATTTTTGTGGCTTGTTTAATAGCGAGGGCGAGGCGGTGATGGTCAGGTCAGCATTCAAAAGTCGGGAGTCTGATCCTTCATTGCCTACACCACCGCGACATCCGACCCCTCCCGAACTTCAGCCAGCACCAGCCAGCACGATGTCCCAACGCCTCACGCTCGCCGGCACTCTGTCCTCTACCCTCCGCGTTCACAAGACCTGGATGGTCGCCCTGTGCTCCTACGAGCACATCTCCGTCCCGCTCTGCGCCGTTCACTACGCCACCTGGTCCATCCTCGTGACGGGCATCTACACCGCCCTGACCTACTTCACCCCGTCCGCGGCCTACGTCCTCGCCGTCCTCCTCGCCGGGTGGTCCATTGTCCTCGACCCATACGTTGGCGCCTTCTACGCTACCCTCACGGCCGTCTACATCCACGCCGCGCACGTCGCCGTCTCCGACTGGGGGTTCACGCCGCTGTTTGCGCTCGGTTTGGGCGCGTCGGCGCTTGCGTTCGAGGCTTACCTGCACACCGTGTTGCAGGGCCCAACGCCGGGGCCGCCGCCAAAGACCGATGGGAAGGACATGCCGGCGTACATCATCGTGCCGTACTTTGTCATGACGATGGGGATTTTCTTTTTGACGTTGACTCTCGTAATGCGCTTCACTGGCTACGAGAGGGAGATCTGGGCCGCTGCGAAGAAGCAGACGAACATTTGGCACACCATTGAGATGAAGGAGACGAAAGTGGAGGCTCATAAAAGGTTTCACGCCGAGGTCATGAGGCGGGGCCTGTGATTTTGAGAAGGTGAACTGACAAGGGGGGAATGCACAAACGATGGCAAGAGAGAGATGATCATTGAACACTTCAGCGCTCTATCTACATATTCACTCAGCATTGAGGAGGGGCGTTTTAAAGATAAGACTGGAGAGAAGAGACCCTTGAAATGATGATTATTGGACATTCTAGCACTTTGTATTTTCACGCATCTGGATTGTTTACTCGGGAAAATAGCATTCTCGACTCAATGAACATTACTTTTTTCTTTACAACAAGTATTGACAAATATTTGATGTTTATCTTGGGGGTCGTCAATTACCGTTACCACATCGACTCACGATCATGAAGCCCATCACCTGGATCCCGCTGGCGCTGCTCGCATGCCTTCCGGCCCTCATCTCCGCCTCCACGCCAGAACAGCAGCCCCTCCTCACCAACAACCTCTTCGAGTCCTTCGTCCCCTCCCGTATCGTGGCCGTTGGCGACTTCCACGGCGACTTCAGGAACACGGTCCGCGTTCTCAACATGGCGGGGATCGTGGACAAGACTGGGGAGCTATGGATTGCGGAGCCGGGAACGTTCTTGGTCCAGACGGGGGACGTCGTCGACAGGGGACCGGACACCATCGCGCTTTACGCCATGATGCGGAATCTGACTGTGCAGGCCGAGATCGCCGGCGGTAGGGTCGTGAGGGTGCTGGGGAACCATGAGGTTATGAATATGGCCGCGGATTGGAGGTATTTTTCTTGCTAACTGTTTTGCCCGTTGGTCGTGATACTGGCTAAATCTTCGTTGTGTAATAGGTACGTCACAAAAGAGGACATCGCCAGCTTTGGCACGGCCGAGAAGCGGCGAGCCGAGTTTGGCCCCGAAGGTCTCATCGGCTCCGACCTCCGCGATCTTGACATCGTGACGGTCGTGAACGGATCGGTTTTTGTCCACGGTGGAGTGCACCCGACGTGGGCAGAGAAGGGCATCGACGCTATCAACCGGGAGGCCCGAAGCGCCATGGCGGCGGACAACTGGCGGTCCAACGTGTTTGGAGGGGACGGCGTTCTGTGGTACAGAGGTTACGCCCAGGACCCCGAGAAGCAGGTGTGCAAGCTGCTGAGGAAGGCGCTGAAGAGTTTGGGGGCGAGGAGGATGGTGATGGGACATACGCCGCAGGTTCGTCTGGCTATTTCTTCAAACTATAGGCAAGAGGCTTGACTGCAAAACTTCAAATAGCTCGACGGTCACATTTTGTCGCGGTGCAAAGGAAAAGCCATTGTCATCGACGTTGGGATTTCGAGTTACTACGGCGGCAACTGCGCGGCGCTAGAGATAAAGGATGATGTGGCGAGGGCGCTTTACTGCGACGGGACCAGAAAGCTGCTCTCCTAGACACACATACTAGCACCATTGCCTTGATGCCCGAAGTTTCCTTGATCATTTTTGAGTTTTTTTATGCATTCATTGGACGGACATCACATTTTCACACGCAACCATCGACACGGCAGCAGTTCTGTGTTCAACGGCAATATATACAATTCGAACATTCTCGAGTTCACAAACGCACGAATGGTGTTTGGAACGTGAATTCACGTGCGCCTCACTTGATATCCGCGGCGCCTTGTGTTCTGCGGGTAGAGCTTTTCAATCGGCTCCGTTGCTTTGACAACGGGGAATTATGCTTTGGATTTTGCTTTAACAATCTACGTCTATTTCACTTGGTTTATTGCGTCCAGCTAATATTTTCCTAACTACGTGCCCTCCGCGGCAGGCTTCTGTAAAGTCCTCCATCTACCAAGCCTCCCCCTCTCACGCAAACTGACGGCAATTTACTGTCCTCGCCTCGCCTTGCTGATGCGATAGCGTTGAGCCTCTGCATAGACAGAGGAATTGCCCTGGACGCCAGGAACGACAGAACGTTCCTCGGTGGTGGTGGAATGGGCGTATTTCTTGGCGGGAGATCCTCGGTCATCTGCGTCACCTTCGAGGATGTCGCCGAGATAGGTGCTATACGTATGTGTAAGCAAAAAAAAATCGAACTAATTACGTCCAAAAAAAAAAAACACGAACCAACTAATATGCCGGCCATCTTCGTTACAGTCCTCGTTCGCGTCCCCTCGGGCACGGCGTCGTGATCCACACTCTTCGTCACGTTAAGGTATTGCCCACCCTCGAGCTCCCTGACGTGATAAAGCAGCAAGGCCTCCCTTCCCGCGACCGGAGCGCCGGCGGAAGGCGGGACGGGCGGCGCCGCGCGACCTACGGTACCACCGAATGAGTCCGGGGCCGAAGTTCCCGGCGGGGAGGAGGCGGAGCTGCCAGTGCCGCCGCCCTTAAAGCGGAGATGAAGAATAGCGGTGAGAGGGTCAAGATGCTCGACGATGGTGACGGATTCGCACGTGTCGTCCCATTTGTTCCGGGCGACGACGTCGGCGCAGAGGTCGAACTGAAACCCAACGTCAGCAATTACGCTTGGTACTTTATCAACGGAATATATCACACACCGTCCTCTCTGCCGAGTTCTCAAACGTTGCCCTGACGAGATACGCCTGCGTTCTCGCCTCGTGGTCAAACACCGACACCCTCGGCAGCGGCGCGTTCTCCTTAGGCGCCACGAGCGCGCCCCAGCCCTCGATCCGCTCACGCTCCTCCGCGGTGGAGCCTTCACCACTCGGCAGGCCCATTAGCCGGTCAACGAGCCCCATGTGCTGCAGGACGTCGCGCACGAGGGATTCGACCTCAACGGTGAAGCGGTGTCCTGGATATGCGGGCGCGGGGGGCGAAAGAGGGACAGGTTCGACTTCAAGATCAGCGTGACGAACTCCGCGCGCCGTCGGTGTCATTGCGACGTCGTCGTCGGCGACTTCTCCGGCCGCGTCGTTAGTTATAGATATTTCGGCGGCCGACAGCAGCATGTATGCGTCCGCGGCCGTCAGACAACTCGTGTCATCGACTGCGAACGCGTCCGGCAGGTCCATCCGAATCGGCACGTTGGCGTGTTCGCCCTTATTCGGCATTGGCGGCGATGTCGGGTCTTTGCTTGACACGGCGTCACTCTCGGCCGGCGGTAAGGAGCGAGGCGCGACGTCCAGCGGGGGGTGGAGGGCGGTGGAGAGGAGATCGAACTGACGGAAGATCGAGTCCTCAAGGCTCTCCTGCATCGTATTGGAAACCTTGAGCTCCACTAAGCTGGAGTCTCGTTTTGGCAAGGGAAAGGGACGGAGGTTGGAGAAGCCTGGCGCGGCAGCACCCGAGGAACTGATGAGTTGCGGTGGGCTGGGGGTCGATTTGGAAGGAGTGGAGGCGGAGCGGGTAGACTTCTTGTCCGTAGGGTTGATCGCCGCGGAGGCTTCAGGCGGATGAACGAGAAAGGAGCAAATCGCGAACGCGGTCTGGGGCAGAAGGACGGCGGCGACATGGTCCATAAATTCCGGCGTGATGTGGATGTTGTCGGGCTTGAAGTTGCAGAGGTAGAAGATCTCGCACGAGGACAGATCGTCTTTCACCGGCGCTGTACAAGTCCATTAACAATGTTGGCTCGAGAGAAACGAGTACTCACCGACTAAAAGGCCGCCAAGATTCACCTCGACCCTCGGAATTCCTTCCACCACCGGGCATCGAGGGTGCGTAATGGAGGTACCAAAGCTCAAGAACCCTACGCCACCTCCGCTAACCCCCTCTTCCACCTCCTCTAACATCTTCCCCTTCCCAGCGACAACGGTCTCTGGGGACGTGAATGTCCTGTAATACCTCCTCCAATGCGCAAGCATGATAGCCTCGCCTTCGCCGCCGTTAATGCCACCACCTATTCTAATCTTCTCCCTTTGAACCCAAGTCTGCTCGTCGATAGGCTCGACGCCATCGGACGCGAGGCAAATCGCGTCCCACCGTTGCCGTTCGGACATCTCCGTCAACGAGCGGAACGCGATCAGCGGCGGCAGCGGGATGAGCGGGAGGCGGAGGAGGAAGCAATGGCGAGCCGTCGCGTGCCGGTGCACCATTGAGGACGCGGGTGGGCCAGTGGGTCGAGGTGGCACCCAGTGCGAGGTGCCGTTGACCAGGCGCGACAGTTTGGACGCGATCCGGTCGAGGTCCCTTTTGTACGAAGGTGGCGGCCCGGATGTCGGCAGTGCGTTATCGTCCGCCGGCTTCACGGTGACTACAGCGGCAGGATCGTCCGCGACTTCGTCCACAGAAACATCACCGAGAGCACGGTACCGCGTCGCGAGGGAGATTTTCTTCTTTAACTTGCCCGCCTTCGTCCTTCCGCTCCCGCTGCCGCCCCCGCCTTCGACCGCAGCCCCTTTCCCCTTCCGCTCGAGTGTCGCCCTCTTATGAATGCTGGCAAAGACAGCGAGCTCACGTTCCATGGCCTCGATCGTGTCCTCAATCTCGTTGTCAACCTCTTCGCGCTGTGGCGCCTCCATCATCAAAAGGTCGGCCGCGAGTTCCAGCTCGCGGTTCTCGGCTTTGGCGCGGTCCATCGCGCGATCGAGGAGGTCGTCGCTCGTGGCCGGAGCGTCCGTCGGCGTGGCAGGCGGCGAGATCTGAGACGGTGCTTCGTTCGAGCTGACGCCGTCGCGTACGGGCCGGTCATGTCGTCGTGTACGCCTCATTCGTCGTGCGGTGACGCGAGCCGGCTTCGACTTCGTGGGTTCCGAGCGAAGGATCATCGCAAGAATAAAGGCACACACGGTCAGGTAAACGTATCGAAGACGAAACGGTACCGCGATCGCCAAGACTGTTGCGAGAGAGGAAGTTAGGCATCATGGCATTGAAGAGAGCAAGACCCACCTTGGTCGATAATCAGGAGGATGGGGGCCGTTCGGGCGAACCCGCGGAGTAGCTGGCGCTTATCCTCATCCAGCGTCGGTGGCCGTCGCCTCTTGTGGCCGTTGGCGCTCATAAGCCCAAATTGACGACACCGGAGAATCCGATTCGCCGCATTGTTTCGTACTCGATCGTCCGTTTACTTCAGCTTCAATGGTCGCTCATCACCACCTCAACTCCCAGCCAGCGAGGGCGTTCCGGGCAATGAACGGCGCTACGCCGATGCGATCGGGCCCGTTGTCTCCGCTGGCATCAAAGGTCCTCAAGGCGACGCCGAGGTGAGCTTCGCTGCTGCCTTCCTGTTCTCACGTCGTCGTTGCCGGTTCCGTGCCCTCCCCAGACGCCTCCACGACCACACAATTGAGAGGAGCCCGTCGAACCCCTTCGAGAGCCCATCGCCGGTCCACCCGCGCACAGTCAAGGCGTTAAACTCCTCAGACGTAGCGACAGGTGCTCCCGCTTTCAGCGATGACAGCGACGACGAGCCTGCGGGCATCCCCGCGCCGGCGCCTCCCAAGACCAGGAGGACTTATGTAGAGGCGGTGGTTGATTTCCTCAAGCCGCGGACGGTCCGTGAGGCTTTGGAACTCGCGTGCCTGTCCATCTTATCGGCGTTCCTATTATATTTGTCGCTGCATATGGAGAGGCGGGAGCGACGGTTGGCGGCTTGATGGTTGCTAAGAGTTTACGGTGCTCCAATCGCTGCATTTGTTGAAGATATATGTGGTGTTCCAACTCAATTTATGTGTGGCAGCAAGGATAGCCTCGACGTTGAACGTGCCAAAGAGGTTATTTAGGTGCATAAGCGTATGATTTGTGAGCGAGAAAGGAGTTGTTGTTAGTTCCTCGAGGGAGAGTCGGCGTGCGGCTCACCCGATGCGAAGAAGTCGCCAGTGCCTGCCATCAAAACATCACGGACAACTTAACATGCCGGCATGGTGCTACTGAGCAACGGTTGCAAAGCAAGCTGGAGTAAGGCAACGAACGGTACACTCACTTCGATCCCTCCCAGGTGAAGAATTAGTACTGCCCTTATAGCTAAATGATAAGATTCATTGTCGCTATCTTAACGCATCCGCCCATGCCTCTGGCATACGACTGACTGTGGAGCGATTCCAACAGAAGCAGGCATGATGTTGGGCGTTGACACCAGAAATGCTCGGGCGTCCCGCTCAGTAACCAGCGCCGTCCCCGTTCGTCCTTAACCACACGCGATCCGCGCCGATTGAGTACAGTCATGCTCGGGCGTCGACTCTGGATGGCCCTCGCGGCGGCGGCGCTGGCCGTTGTGCTCCTGTTCGCGGTCTGGCTGAGCCTGCATTCCTCCGCGACGGTGGACGGCCTGGATTCAAATCCCCTCGGCGCCAACGCCGAGGACTTCGACGTCGTGCTCAAACAGCCGGTTCAGCAGTCAGGACTCGCCCCCGTCACCGTGATCGAGACCGTGACAATCACCGCGACGGTTTCCGCGTGCCCATCGCCGTCGCTGTCCTCGGTCGCGTCTAACTTCTCCGCAAGCCCGCTCTTCCTTCACATCAACGCACCCATGCATTCCCGCGTCCTCCGTCTCCCTCACCCGCACAATATCGACTCCCACCTCCCGCCCGCGCCAAACACCTCCACGACGACAAACACGCGACGGCACTCGCACCACCGGTGCCTCGGCGACTCCAACCACCTCTCGGGCTACATGCACCGCATTTGCTCGTTCCAGAACGTGTGCTACAACACCGAGTTGAGGAGATACCATTACTACCGCCGGAACAATGTGCCGCCACGGGCCGTTCTGTTTGAGGCGGATAAAGGTTATTTGACGGACTTTGAGACGGCGGATCATGGATTTGTCGCGCTCCAGCAGAGCATTGATCTGATGGGGCTTTCCCCAGAGGCGACATTTGCTCCGAGGATGGTTGAGGGGATGGCGCCGGCGGCAGGGGATCATGAGAGGACGCTTGTTTTGGAGCAACCACACTACCTCTGGGAGAGCTGGGCGTGGGATGATAACTTGGGCCATGCTCTGTGGGAGGTAAGCTAATTAAGAAGCTCGGTAATGGATTCAGAATGCTTCTTTGTCTCGTAGGAAATGGGTACGATCTGGTACGGGATGGTTCGTTTGGGGTTTGTATGGGACGACATCGTTCCCATGCACGGCCCCTTGAACCTCCCGGACAGACCCTTAGCGAAAAAGTTTAGAGAGGCCTTCTTTCCTGGGATCAGCAAAGCGCCGCCAGTCGACATGGACCGCTATTTTGAATCTCTGATTCAAGCAGAGGAGACTCGGCGATCAGCGGAGAACCATAAAGGGAAGCACCGGAAGATTACAAACATTTGCTTTGATAACCTGCTCGCGGGCGGCAACATGCGTCGATACGTCCAGCGTACGCAATGGCACAATCACGGGCACGAGCCGCTCTTCTTCTCCCTCCGTGGCAAAATTCTCGAGCATCACGGGCTGGACCCTTTTAAATTACCGACCGAGCACCGGATCGTTATCACGAACAAGACGGACTCGAATTACCACCCGTCACACTCGTCGCAGCAGCACACTCATCGCTCCTTCTACAACCTCCCACAGATGGTGGATCATTTAAGGACAAAGCATCCCAAAGTACGGTTGGACGTCATCGAGTGGCACAAGCTCGACATCAAGGAGCAGCTCGAGGTATTGACCTCCACCACGCTCCTCATCACGCCCGCTGGCGGCGTGTCCATGATGATGCCCTTCTTACCGGAGGGAGCGCACGCCATCATCCTCGACTACCTCGAGAAGGAGGACGACGGGTTTCTAACAACGTGGAAGGGGCAAAGCGTCTCCATGGAGTCGCCGTTTTGGAACCACTGGCCGCATTTTCGGAAGCAGTACTACCAGGTCCGGGATAGGTCACAATTGAGGCCGGATGACCCACCAAACGAGATTGCGCCGGGGAAGAATCCCGATGGGCTGGATGATGTGATTTGGCGGGATAGCGCGTCGGTGGTGGTTGATATGGGGACGCTGGATGGGTTGGTGGATCATGCGTTTGAAGACATGGCGCCATGACGGATGGCACGTATAGGGAATATTAGACAATAATGTATTTACTGTACAAGCAGAATGTGCAAACGTTCACAATCATTTCAACGCATAATCAAAGAAAACACTGCGACGATTAACGCTCCCCATTTCATGCCGGTAAAGCCTTCTGCCTCAAAGCTCCTGCGGACGGACCAGGTTGAGGCACCGCAGCGATAACCACGCTCACAACGAATCCACCTCTGCGGCAAGGGATCGCGAACGAACAATGAAAGGCGGACGGAGTTTACTTCGCAACCTTTTCCTGCCCCGTGTACACGATCTCGGGCAACCACTCGCTCTCGTCAATGATCTTTGCCCATTCTGACGCAATGAGCAGAAAGGTTTTCCACAAGAAAACTAACCTGGCGTCGAAGACGGTGGTAGAGAGATTCCCGCCATCACGGAGCGAATGGTCTCCAAATCGGCTGTACAAAAGTCAATCAAAGCAAACGGTCACACAGTAGCAATACCTTCGCTAATTTGTGCGGCCTCGCCGACTTCAATAACGGTCTTAACGGTGTCTGGCCGCTTTGGCGCGGCATTGCGTTCATCGCCTTGGTCGTCATCATCTCCCGCTACGTCGCAATCTCCCAACGGCGCATACTCGAACGAGGTGTCCTCGTGGTCGTCCTCATCTTCGTTATCGCTGGCAATGGAGTCGACGTCGGCGGCGGCGGGAGCCTCGGCCGCCTCGCCTGCTGGCTCCTTCTTGACCGACATCGCTATCGCTGATCTGACGATGGCGGCTTGATCGAAGGAAGGCGGCCTCAAATTCCCCAAGCCACCCATGGGGAGAGAATGAGAAGTGTCGATGCATTTATTACGACTACGTTGAAGACCGTCCACTAGCAATAATATTCGCGGACTTGCACTCGTTTTGCTAACATTAAACTAATCCTTTTCATCCGCCCGATACCGCCTCCCGTCGCTCAGCGCTGGCGTGACCTGCGGCCCCGCGTGGACGAGGACGCCGTGAGGGGACGGCTTAGGGCCGGTGAAGGCGAGAAGCCCGCCGTTCAACGTGTCGTTCTGACCGCGTTGGGCCCCGTACTTGCGGATCAGGATGTAGCCAGCGATGGCAATGACCATGACGCGGATGAGGATTGGCTGTGGAAGGATGGTCTGGGGTTAGATGCGGCTCGGCAGGAGCAAGCGAGGCATGCTAACAACGGTAATGGCGTCCTGCATGCTCAAGGTTGTCGGATGCGGGTTGTGGGAGGTTATCCGGAATGGGGGCCGGCCAGTCGACCGTTTATGAGCACATCGTGTCCACGTTTTGGAAGCGCCAAACGCCAACTACTCAATATTTGGACCATCGTCGCAGGAGCTGGTCGAGTATGCTTCCTTGCGCAAACCCATTTGATGTCATTAAAGAATATATTGAGGAGGAAAAAGACATAAACGCTGCAACAATACGGAACGACAGCGCCATCACCACTTCACTTCCTGTACCTGTAGCCGTGCTCCCCACCCCTCCGAACCGCCACGCACGGGCTCTCGTGGTATCGGAACCATTGCTGCACGTTGCACTCGGTACCCTCCGCGCACCGCATCTCGACCCACTCGCCCTGGTCGCACTGGTAGAACACCGAGCTGTCGCCGGATGTGTTGCACTTGTAGTTCTGACCGTTCCAGGAGCCCGCGCCCGTGTTGCAGCTGCTCTCGCCGCCGTGGGAGTGCCCGCCTTGGGAGGGCGTGTAAGCAGGCTTCGGGGCGTACGAAGGAGTGTAGGTAGGCTTGGCCACGTAAGAGGGCTTGTTGGGAGTGTAGCTCGGCGTCGAAACTGGTGTGTAGGATGGCCTCTTAGGAGCGTAAGAGGGAGTGTACGAGGGACTCTTCGGGATGTAGCCCGTCGGCTGCGACGCGTAGTCGTACCCATCGTGACGGCCGGCGACGCACGGGCTCTGGCGGTAATGGAGCCACTGGTCGACGTCGCAGAAGGTGCCGGCCGCGCAGCGCATCGGGATCCACTCGCCGTGATCGCACTGGTAGAAGACCGACTCGTCCCCGGAGACATCGCACTTGTAGTTCTGGCCCTGGAACGAGCCAGAGGAGGTGGAGCAGTCGCGTTTGATGGAGTAGGACTCGGCGACGGCGACAGCCGAGAGGGAAGCGACGGTGAGGAGAACGGAGAAGAGCATTTTGATGTGGTAACTGTTGTTGTTGTTGTTGTTGTTGTTGTTGTAGTTGTTCCTGGTTGCTGATGCTAGTCTTGGGGGAATCGGCTCTTGTGCTTAAATACGTGTTGGAAGTCAAAATCCCTTCACTGCCACATCGCCTCCTTACCGCCTTCCTTCCACTTCACTGAACAGGACGCAGCCGCCCACATCTCAAACCTCATAGCCTCAGTTTTTTGCTCGTTAAGCTCGATTTTGCTTCGTTATTTCGATGTTAAATTAAGCACAGGACAACCACTTGAAATAAGTTGGGCACATACAGCTGGCGCTTCGACCTGACTACCAATATCGCTAAAGGCGATGCGGTGCTTCATCGTTCCGTAGCCGCGAGCAGGATCGATGGCAATGCTCGCCCTTGTTCCGACGCTGGTCGACAGCAGCCTCGCAGTCTGGGCGTGGCGCGCATTGCGTTTCCGTGGCTGGCCGATGCCCTCCAACACGATTGGTTCTGGGTAGAGGAAGGCAGGGCTGAGGGACGCGCATTTGAGGGTTAATCAACAAGAGCAACTTTGTGGCCGGGGCTCGACCGGGCACCTTCACAGAAACCCTTCGCTGCGTTCACGGTTTGGGCGCCTTGTAAACGTTTTGATTACCTTTTTCGCTGCGTTTACTGCTTTACTTCCGCAAATACCCGGCGGGCATCAACCCTTATTCGTGTTAGCCCTGAAAAAGAAGGTTTAAAAGGCACCTTGGCGTCCCTCCTCCCACCTCACTACCATCGCTACTGCCTCATCTGCTCGACTCCTCCTCTCGACTCTCAACCACCATCAACTCATCAAAAATGCTCTTCAAGGCCATCGCCTCTGCCGTCCTCCTCGCCTCGTCCACCTTCGCCGCGACTCTCCCGCCCGTGAGTTTCCCGTCGCGTATTTAAGTCTAACGCGTTTCCTCCCTTACCTCCAGACCAACAACGTCGCCAACTTCGGCGAGCGCTGCGGCGGCTTCACGACCTCCTCCCTCCCCTGCGCGACGGGCCTGACCTGCGTCCTCGCCTCCATCTCGACCCCCGACGCCGGTGGTGTCTGCCAGCGCGTCGCGGCGATCGGCGGCGCGTGCGCGGGCAATGTCGCCCAGCCTTACGTCTGCCCGACAGGCCTCACCTGCGTCCGCCAGCAAGGCGACGGATACCTGCCCGTGAGCGAGCTGCTGCAGAGGGACATCGGTGGCAGCTGCCTTAAACTTGCCGCTTTGAACGAGAATTGCGGCGGGTCTGTTGTGGGCGCGCCGGTGTGCAAAACCGGTCTCGTGTGCAAGGCCAGGAAAGCTCAGAAGCTGCCCGTAAGTTCATCAGAAGCCTTCACTACTATTTGGCCTGACACATCGTATTATTCTATCAGGTCCAAGAGGTTGGCGGTGTCTGCCTTTCCGCCCTCTGAGTTCGCTTCTCGGCCCTCACTATATGCCAACCCACCCGCCTGGCTTCCAAGTTGCTCTGATTTTGCTTTAAGATACCTCCCCGCCATATTTGATTGCGCGCGTAGTCCTCATTGTTTTTTCTGTTGTTCTTTACGAACAGTGCCCGACATGCAATAAATGCATTATTACTTCAAACCTGCTGTGTTAGCTAATTGCTTTCTTAATTGGGAGTAGCACCATGCCAGCGTGCTGAGTCGTTCGTGTTGTTTGCATTGCAGGCACTGGTGAGCCAGCATGCAGCGCTATCTTTATCCTGTTCGTTGAAAAAACTGATAGTGACATTTTTGCAAGGGACATTGGGATGCTGATGCGTCAATGAGGGCGTGTTCTAGCGAAACTATGAGGAGGAATGTAGGGTCAGGGTCCCTGTGCGAGGGAGCATTGATTTTCGTTAAAAAATTACCAAATGAAAATAACGACTTTGTATAAATGCCTTTCTTTATTAGGTTAAAATTAGCTCAATTATCTTTGGCTGCGGTCGGCTGTCGCGCAGGTAGTTCTGTTATCCCCGTAAGCATAACGTTTTATCCATGGTTGAGTGGAATTTTCCAAAGAGGTCTACCTGCCCCTTTCCCAGCTTCACCACTTCACTTCCATCACTGGAAGTAAGGGGCTCAATGTATCCGACGTAAGTTTCGCTGACGCAAACGTGGCACCGGGATGTCATACTTCTACTTTTGTGAAGCGACGTGGAGCATTTTAGATTTCGGCCGTTAAAGGCCCAGCGAGCGGCCGGCATATCCATCATCACATCGACCGGCCCTCCTACTCGAGCTCCCGTCCTTATTCGACCTCCACATACGCGCTGCAAACCAACAGAGATGGGCATATTCATATCAAGGCTTTTTGAGGGGGTGAGATAACTGACTGACCTTGCGATGGGCCCGATGGCGCGAGTTTTAACCGCATTTATCGTCGCCTTTATTTCAGCTCTGGAACCACGAGCCCATGCGAATTCTGATGGTTGGGCTCGACGCCGCGGGCAAAACAACTATCGTGTACAAGCTGAAGCTCGGCGAGGTAGTTACGACCATCCCGACAATTGGTGAGTGATTCTGATTGATTAAAAACCTCCTAGCTCAATATTAACACGTGCTTAAAAAAGGCTTCAACGTTGAGAGCATCACGTACAAGAACGTCAACTTCACCATATGGGACGTCGGAGGCCAAGACCGCATCCGCAGGCTCTGGCGGCACTACTACCAGGACGCCAACGCGGTCATCTTCGTCGTCGACGCCAGCGACGTCACGCGCATCGAGGAGGCCAGGGATGAGATTGATGCCCTGATGCAGGCCGACGAGCTCCGCCCAGCCGCGTTGCTCGTGTTTGCCAACAAGCAAGACCTGCCGGGGGCCATTGGCGCGTCGGACCTGTCGGAGCGACTCGGGCTCCACAACCTCAGGCAGCGGCAATGGTATATGCAGGCGACGTGCGCCACCACGGGAGACGGCTTGTATGAGGGCCTGGAGTGGCTGACCACGGTGTTGAGGAAGCGGAGGGCGTGAGGGAGTAGTCCTGATTACCACTGCCGAGTTATTGTGTACACCATCTCTTCGTATCGATTTTCCAAGTGCATAAATAAAAACCACATCCTGTTCTCCTATCTTCTTCATCCTGTACAAATACGCCCCATATTTGGCATCAACATTGTTACCTGCTACAACCTCCCGATCACCGGTGCAGTTCGCCAGCTAGCGTGATTGCTGGCGCCGCCCCTTTCTGAGGATTTACCTTTCGCGGGCTGAGTCATTGCCAGCGGAGACCCCGCACCACCCAAGCGACACGATGATGTCGGTCGAGCGCGCCGTCGCGCCCCAGTTCCCGTCCTCCACCATGGCTCGCCTAGAGCGCGCCCACCGACCCTCGCTGCAGCCTCAACACCAGCAGGGCCACCGGCACCAGCTCGTCCTGCCACGTAGCACGGTCACGATCGAGGTCCCGCAGACCATCGACGCGTCCCCACGCGTCTCCAAGACCGGGAAGTTCAACGACTCCTCATCCTACCACCTCCCGCCATTCGGGGTCGAGCTCCCGCAGACGGCCGCGCCACCGCCGACGCCGCAGCCTGAGACGCTCAACTCCCTGCTGGCCGGGCGGCTCAGCCTCCTGCAGGTTGAGAGGGAGTCCGGCGAGGTGAAGGAAACGGCCGCGCTGAGGGCCGCGGCGGCCTTCATAAGGCGGCGAAACCTGCTCGCGGCCCAAGCTGCCGTCGGCCCCAGTGACGCGGTGGCGATACCGGGCCCCGTTGCGTCTGCTCCTGCTCCGGCTCCTGAGCCGGTTCTTCAGACGGTCAACAGGGCCACGGTGGCGACGGCGGGCGTCAGGGCGGCCGGTCCGCCAAGGTCGGACCCGCAACAGCAGCCGAGACCCCACACGACGGGGAGCTTCCCTACGCCCGTGATGATGGTCACGATCAAGGACATGGGGCACAGGCCGCGGATGGCAGCCACCGCTGGTGCGAAGCGGCGCGTCGTGCCCGTCAGCTTTGTAAGTTGCTGTATGACACTTGTCAATTGGAGCCAACATGATCTAATGTGCTTGCTCCATGAAGAGCGGTTTGCCGGCAAATATGCTAAAGGAGGCCCACGGACCAATTCTCCCCAACTGGACCACTGTAGGCTCTAACCACTACTTTTTTGTTTTAATGGAGCCTATTTCACTAACGAGGGCCCCTTTAACAGCCTCCAAAGTCCCACTACACCCACCGCGAGCTCCTCTTCATGCAGCGCGCCGCGCAGATGAACGTGCAGCCGCTTATCACTTGGCGGGCCCAGCTCGACGCGGACGAGCGGGAGGCCGCTAAGCTTGCGGCGCAAGAAGTCAGGGTGCCGCGGCCGCCCAACAAGGTCCGCTGCCAAACAGCGCCGATGCGCATGCAAACCTCCCACGCCAAGCCGAGGACCACCTACCCGCTCGTCGATGTCCCGAAGAGGACGGCGGTGTTGAGGGTACCGCTGGCCAGAAGCACGATCTCATTCCCTGATGTGCGATGATGGGTGGGGCATGGGCAGTGTGAGTGGTGTGGGATAATGAGCATAAGGTTTCCTGTTGTGCGGCGAGTATGCACTGGATGCAGCGGCCGGCACTATATGTTAATGTGATGTATAGTTTTGATAGTAATATATCAGTTTCGTCCACTCGATACCAGATACTTACGGCCTTCACTTTTCAACCCTGCGAGCAAATCATGAACATAAAGCCTCCAAAGTTGTTGAGATTGGATGGTTTTTTTTTGCCTGAACCAATAGCCGATCTTCAAGGTGAGGATAAGTGGTCGTCGAGTGTTGACTCCTGTTTTTACGGTTTGTTGCACCAGCCCACGCGATGGCTCGTAAAGACGCGAATATACCAGTCCCTGTTTTAGGCACATAGAAAAATTTCCACTGATCGTGACGACCAAGCCAGCGAGCATCGCCTCCACAGGCCCATTAAACGCGACGAGCCCATTGCCACGAACGGCGCTGGCCCTGCACGCGCGCTTCTTCGACGGCGGCCCCAGCTGTGCAGGTTAGATTAGAGAAAATCGAAGGACAACAACCTCGACCAACCCGTCAACCTAACTCCGCTCGCCTGCCGCCAGCCAGCCCAAGCCCGTCGTCGGCCCGTCCTCCACCCACACGCAGGTACCCCGACGGCCCTCCTCGTCCACGGGCGCCTCCTCTCACCTCGCTCCGCGCCTTCCACTCAGACGGACGGTCTCGAACCCGCCGGTCGATCGAACTTCCGCAGCAAGAATCCTCGCCCTGCGCCGTCGTTCGCCCCCTCACCCTCTCCCCTCATTGCTCGTTGCTGCGCACTCGAACCCGCTCAGCGCCCATTCGCATCTCCTCCTCGGAGACCGCATCGATGAGCCCATCATCCTCCTCCGGCGGCCCCGTCGTGGTTGCCACGCCCCTCCCCCACCCCCCGTCCATCATGTCGTCCGCGCCGCAACCGACCATGCTGGCCGACATCTCCAACGTGGCCGTGGGCGCGGCGATTCCGCCGATGAAGCCGCCCAGGGGCTCGTCGTTCGGTGCCGCGGCGCTTGGGAGGTTGACGGGAGGGTTCTATCCCGCGGGGCAGAGGGAGAGGCCGCAGGCCATTGTGATACCGAGTATGAAGGGGTGGGGGTTCAGGAGGGGTGACAGCAGCCATGATTCCAGGAGGGAGAGCGGTGGGGATTTGGAGAAGGCTGAGGGTTTGCCCGCCGCCGGTGGTGCATTGCTGGGCGGGTTGATGGTTACAGAGGAGGATCTAAGGAACCCGTTCGCGGATGTGAACAGCCTTGCACCTGCAGCGACGAAGGTCGTCGCGAAGTTGGATGACGCTGTCGTGGCGGATCTGCTAATGGAGGAGGGGAGGTCACCGACGCCTTCGTCGCCTTCCACAATGTCACCTATGGAGAGGAGGAAGGATTCGGGGGTGGAGAGCGTGTGTTATGAGGAGGAGGAGGAGGAAAATGAGGTGCTTCTGCCGATCATATCACCGCCGAGTCAGCCAGGCTCTTCACCTACCGCGCTGAGGAAGTCATCGCTGAGGGTGAAGCCGCGGTCGTCGCCGCCGACGCCTATGGTTGGAGGGAGGACGGACGGTGGGGAGAAGGATGCGCCGGATAGCCTTCGGAAAGTCAACTTGTAAGTACTAAGGATCATTGCCCTACTTTTTTTTTCTTTGTTTTGTTCGTGGCAGCATGTTAATAACTTGTCTATTAAGCTGGCAATGGGTGGACGTCGGCTTCTCCCACTCCTCGGACGATTACGACCGCGTTCCCATCGATCCCGAACCTCTTTCAAAGGAAGGCGCGCTCGAGGTCATCTCTATGCGCCTCGAGATGCGACGCGTGACCCAGGATCTCTACCGATGGCGCGAGGAATACGAGCGCACGACACAACCCAGCCCTCATCCTTCCGGTAGTTCCCCGGACTTTATCGAACCCTCCCCGACACCGACCTCGACTCTGCATCGCTCCCAATCCATCCCATCCCTCCAACCCCTCGTCCAGCCGCCATTCCGAACATCCACACCACCCATATCCAGCAGCGAAACCCCATCCC
>JADGJL010000143.1:0-37485 GCA_027600665.1 Irineochytrium annulatum | reverse complement strand
GCCACACAGACTCGCAGAGCTCAAAATGCTACGGCGAGATGACGCCGGACGAGATCAACCTTTTGAATTCGTCCGCGCTGAAGAGGCTCAATGCCATGCTGAAGACCCATAAAATGAAACCGATCAACCCGGACATCCTCAAGAGCGTGCTGCAGGCCACCGGAGGGTACGGGAAGAAGAAGTGGTGGGCGCCGTGGAAGAAGGAGGGGAATGGGCCGGCACCGACGGCGAAGGACAAGGACGGGAAGGATCAACTGGGTATGTTTTGTAACTGTCGGGGGGTGATGTCCTTCTGAGTAGCGGAGTGCTGACTCCATCTACAGTCGTCAAGGTGGCTCTATGCAAATCCATCGAGTACGCCTCGATCCCCTGCGAGCCAGACGACACCTTCAACCTCCGCCGGATCCCGATTGTCGTGTACGAGTGCATAAAGTACATCAAGGCGAACGGCCTGAACTCGAGCGGCATCTTCCGCGTGAACGGTTCGGAGAAACGCATGGCGCAGCTGGCGACCGTCTTCGACACAGGCCCGCGGTATGGGCATGGGTTCAACTTTGAGGGATACACCATCTATGACGTGGCGGACTTCTTGAAGAAGTATATCCGGGGCCTGCCGGAGCCGCTGCTCACGTGCGATTTATATCCGCACTTTTTGAAGTGCTTGGGTGAGTGGGAACCAACAGGCGCAGGATTAACAATAATTAACTCCTTGGCCGTTTCTCACAGAAGTACCTGTCGAGGATGGAGCACGCGTGAAGGCCTACCGTTGGCTATGCATGCTCCTCCCACCCCCTCACCTCGTCCTACTCGAATGTCTCTTGGACCTCTTCTCCGTCGTTGTGGCGAACGCCGAGACGAACCAGATGACCTCTTCGAACCTCGCTCGCATCTTTAGCCCCAACCTCTTGCGACCGAAGGCGGAACAGAAGCAGGCGTTGGAGGAGTTCCAGACGTGCTCGTTCGTGGTCGAGTTTATCATCGAAAACTATGAGCAGTTCTATGTCAGCTCAAGGGAGGCCAGGCCGTTCGATATACTGGACGCGAGTTACTTGCCAAAGAGGAAGAACTCGTTCGCGAAGGCGTTAACGCCGAAGACGAAGAGCGTGGCGGAGCTGAAGGCGAGCCCCTTGGCGGAGGGGACGCCGGCCGTGACTGGGACGTCACCTCCGGTCGTGGTGCCGATTGTGGAGGGGTCGGGACTGAGAGCTTCATCGTGAGATTGGGGGAGTTGGAGGGATGCCTTTGTATGTGTCGCCTGTTTTGCGTGCGCCTTTTTATTCTTATTACTGTAGATAAAGACAGGGGGGGATCTTATTAGCAAGAGAAGGCAATGAGTTTTTGGGATAACCTTCTGTTCCCTCTTTCTCGTTAAAACCTGATGGATGAAGACCGGATAAATAAAGCGTTCATTAATTATAAATGTGCGTAGGGTCCCTTTTCTATCATCGCAGGGCGGTTATAGCGAATCTTCACAGCTCGCTCTCCTACAGCTCCCCTCCACGAACGGAGGTCGTTTTTTTTTTTTTATACACACAAACCACTATGAGAACCGACGGCGTTAGTGGCTAGTGCCTATAGTCGCTGGATCATATGCTAGAAGCAAATGCGTCGACCGCCGGTTTTAAGCGAGAACAAGTAAGGGAAAGTACAAAAACAAACGCCAAAACAATTTAAGCTGGATTTCGGCACTTCCAGGAATGAAGAAAAGCGCGGCATGTTTTAAGACTATCAAGTGTATGCATTACCCACCCCTCCTTCATCATCATTTCAGCGAGTTATACAAAATCTTCACGGTCCTCCCCTTCCTATCCTCAGAAACCATTTTTGCCTGACCCTTCAACCCGTTCGCGATCGCGCCCATCACCTCCGCGGCATTCGGCCCACCCTTTACCTCCTTTATCGTGACCGCCACCCTGTAACCTTTCCCCAGATGCCCGAGCATCCGCTTCACCTTAACTCCCAGATCGTTCGGGCTAATGTTAGAGTTGACTTCGTGCTCCTTGATCTCGTTCTTGTGATTCAGGGCGGGCCTCTTCTCACCCGCGTTGCCACCCTCTGACGTCGTCTTCTTGGCGATTTTCCGCATTTCTTCCCTGGCCTCCTGCTCGAGCTTTTTGTCGACAACACGGCAAACGGGCGGCGTTCCTTTTCCGTTCACGAGCACGAGGTCAAACCGGGATCTGTCCAGCTCACTTCTACACTCCGATAGCGTCATGACGTGTCGCTCTGAGTCGGTCGGGCCGATGCAGAGCACAGACGTGGAGGGCGGGAGGTCGATCTGGTCGTTACGAGGGCCGGTGAAGACTCTAACCTTCGTCGTCGCAATCCCACCGGCCCCCGCCGCCAGTGGTGCGGCGGGAGTCGCGGCAGCCGCTGGCCGAAGTCCCTCCCTCGTGACGATCCTGCACAACGGTGGCTGCTTCTTATCGTCCAGCAGGATGAGGTCTTGTGTGCTCGCATCCAACAGCGCGAGGGCATCCGCGATGGGTATGTTGTCGCGTCGGGCCTTGCCCGGGCCGAGGACGGAGACGATGGGGTGGTTAATGTCATTGTTCTTCGTTGTTGGCGGTGGCGGCTTTGGCGGCGCGGACGCAAAGAACGCCAGGGAGTGGGTGTGGATCGCGCGGGGGCATGGACGCGGCGGCGGTCTCGGCAGGAGGGGATGGAAGGTGAGAAGTCTTCGGCTGCGCGACATCATTGAAATGAAGATGTTGCATTTGACGCCGCTTCATATTGATGCTTCTCCGCCATCTCCACTTTACCTCATGGCATCGCATTACTCGATGTTAAGCTAATAGTATGAAAATAAACTTTCAATGCTTTGACTGATCAAGTGGTAATAATTTGTTCGATCCAACTTATCGCCTGAGTGTAAAAACAGCTTAAAGGTTGCAATCAGTTGCTCGCTACGCTCACCAAAAAAGGAATAGACATCACGGCAAGCCGCCAAAGCGATGTAAAATCGCGCTTCCTTCTCCGCTTAGCAGCCTTTTCTCACTCGTGCATATGAGATGTAGCGGCTATTTGAAAGTTATTACGAAGTAGCACCGTCCTTGCGCTGTGCCGACTTGTTTGGACGAGGTTGTCGGGGGAGGGCGACGGTGTCCCGCGATCTCTGTAGGCGGCCCAGCTGAGGTGCTGGGGTGAAGCGTCAAGCATCGTGTCAAAGGCTGGTGGCGGTTAGAGGTTGTTTTTCTGTTCTTCACTCGACCTTGATCGGGAGAAGGTGAGCACCTCCTCCGAGACCGCGAGTGACGGCCCCGGCGATGCGGCGGGGTGCCGGGCATTATTCCGGGAGGCCGCGGGCCCCGCTCCACCGCGCCGGCGGCCGGCAATGTCCGAGTGGAACGGCCGGGAGGAAGCGCGACCGCGCCGCCGACATAGACTGACGATCCCTTCTCCTTAACAGAATGCCGTCTGCTAGTGTCGCTCTCCCCGTCAATGTCCTCGCTTCCCTCGTCGATAATGTCAGGGATCATGCGGATCGCGTCTCGATGATGCTCGTTTGCAAGGCGTGGACAAAGCCCGTCGCCGAGGCCGCCTACCGCGCCCCGCCGCTGGAGTCATCGGACTCCTTCGAGCGCCTCATGGTGCTTCTCAACACGGTGCTGCCGGCCCTCCCGTACGCCGCAATGATCCGCGAGCTCAACATCTCTGGACTCGCGGCCGACAACCTCTACATCGGGGACCTGGACGCGGCCTTGCGGGCCTGTACCGAGCTCGAGGTTTTCCGCCTGGAAAACTGCTACCACGTCTCCAACATCCTCGTCAAGAGCGTGGCGCAGAGTAGCTCGGGCCTCCTTCAGCTCGACCTCCCCGGCTGCCCGGTCTCGGACACCTTCATCCCCCTGCTAACGGAAAGGTGCTCGCGCCTCCTGCGCCTGGACTTCTCGTTTACGAACGCCACGGTCGCGTCCATCCACTCTGCCGTCTCAAACTCGTCCTCCCTGCTCGAGCTAGACCTGTCGGAGTGCCAGGAGGCTGAGGACCTCCAGTCCCTCGACCTGACGCCCAGGGACCTCAAGAGGCCTCTGAAGAGCATCAACCTGAGGAACACGCCCGTCACGGACGACCTCCTCCGCTTCGCCGCCGTCCAGTGCCCGGACCTTGAAATTGTCGTCCTCGAGTCCTGCGGCCGCATCACGGACGACGCCGTCATCACAATTGTCAACTCGTGCCCTCGCCTCCGCTCGCTCGACTGCTCCTTTACAGACATCTCAGACAAGACCGTGCACGCCATCGCGGCCCGCGGCGCCGAGTCCGTCCTGGAGGAGCTCTACCTGTCCGCCTGCGACAACGTCTCTCCCAACGCCGTGCTGGAAATGGTCCAGCAGACGAGGAAGCTCGAGCTTTTTGTTCTCGACGGCTGCGACCGCATCCTCGGCACGTTCGTCCAGGCGCTCTCTTCGGGCAAAGGCGCCGACGGCCTCGAGTGCACGCTCGAGGGCGAGCACATTAAGGCCCTGGCGGCGTACGTCCACGGGTCGCTCGCGACGCCGCCAGCCTCGCCTGCCCGGACGGCAGGGTCAGGCTCCGAACTCTTTAACGTCGAGGTGACATATTCGGCCGAGTTTGCGGAGGAGAAGAAGAGGAAGACGGCAAACGCTGGGTTCGCTGCGGCGGTGAGGAAGTCGCTGGGTTTGCCGGCCGAGTCTGGAAAAGACAAGGCAGCGACCGCGGCCGGGGCCGCCGGCGCGGGTGCGGGAGGAAGGTCGTTGATGAAGAGACGGTCGTCGAGGACGCTTCGGCACAGGAGGAGCCTGCTGAAGCTGTCTTCGAGGGAGGAAGAGGATGAGGAGGCGGACGAGGCCGCGCGTCAGGAGCGACAAGAGAAGATCAAGGAGGTCAGGCGTTCGAGAGGCCTAAGCATTAATCGTGGGCGGTCGCCGCCGTCCCCGCCGCCGTCAGCATTCGATAACGCTCCCGCCGAAGGTGTTATCATTCCCAACCCCTCGGCGGGCGCCGATAGCTCGGCCAAGGCTGCCTTCCTGCTCGCGGCCGCTACGAAGGGCGTCAAGGTCGCCCCGCCCGGCTCAGCGCCCGCTACCCCACCGGCGCCTAAGCCTACGCCTGCGCCTACCCCCGCGTCAACGCCTGCGCCAGTCGTAAAGAAGCCGATCATCCTAAACCTGACCGCGAATGAATTTGTCCCTACCACCGCGCCCGCGCCCGCCCCGCGCAAGATGAGTGTCGGAACGCCCGCCGGACCGCCGACCGGAGCGCCTAGCTGGTCGGCTACCGGTATTGCGACCAGCTCCGTCCTGCAGCCAGTGGACACCTCCGCGGCTGCTCCTGCCGCCGGCCCGGCGGACATGTCGACCGACAAGGTACTCTTGTTTTCGGGCCGCGCCGCTCGCTCAGCGTCCCTATCGAGGGATGCCGCGCCCGCTGTTCAAGCCCCTGCCCCCGAGGTATCCGCCGAGTCTGAGACACCCGGTGTGATAGTGATTGCGTCGGGACGCAGGAGGTCGCGAGCGAACTCGCTGTCGCTTGCCCCGACCGCCGACGGAGCCGCCGCGACAACCTCCGCCGCCACCACCGCGACGATAACCCCCGCCCCGGCCTCCCCGGCGCCTGCCCCGACCAGCAATTGGGGTGTCGCCGCCGCGCCAGCTACCGCCGCCCAGTGGGGGACAGACCCGGTTGCCTGGACGCCAGGGCCGCTCGCCGCCCGCGCGGCTGCCGCTGCGGCCGCCGCGGCCGCTGGATCCGTGACTGCGCCCACGAACAGCGTTGACTCATGGGCTCGGGCACCCCAAATCAAGACCTCGGACCCTTGGGCGGCGCCCCCGACCACGCACGCGTCTGCCCAGTTCACGCCGCCCGTCGTCACGATGCCGCCCGTCGTCGCATCTCCCGCGCCGGTTGCGAACTGGGCCATCGCGACCAACTCCCCCGCGACAGCCTCGCCCACGAACCCGAACGGGCTGCGTATGGCCGCCGGCGCAGGGTGGAGTAGCCAGCCGGCTGGCCTTAAGAGCTCGGCGCCCGCTCCTAGGCCGCAGAGGCCAACGGTTTCTGGCGGGAGGTTTGGATCCGTCGGCTCTACGAGGACGGCGAGCTGGTCGCCCGCCGCCGGCGCGCCGAACTCGCCTCCGCTTGCGCAAACTGCCACTGCTGCCTTGGTTCCCGCCACCAACGGCGGGGTCGCGTTGGAGGACGGGCAGGTGACGGACAAGGAGCCGTTCACGTTCTCGTCGCCAGACGAGGCGAGGGGCAGGCAGCTCCTAAAGCTTAGGATCGAGACAAAAGTCGGCGGCCATCAGGCGCTTGCGGTCCATGAGGTTAGAGTTGTTTTTTACTTTAACGTGAAGAATAAGCAATTAACAAAAAGTTTTGTACTAGTTTGACGACCCGACCGCGCTGGCGTCCGAGTTTGTCAAGTACTGGTCCATGGAGGCCTTTAAGGAGCCTCTCGTACGCCTCATCTCCGTGAGAAAGTCGAACGTCCTTCGCACTCGCGCCCACTAAGCGCTGCCGTCTTGTCCACACATCTCCGGCTCGAAGTCGGGCTTCTCACTGCAATCGAAGAGTTGGGCTTGACGCCTTGTCCCATAAATGTGTCCGCCTGTCCGCAGTTTTCACCTTCCTTCCTTCGCCAGTTGACGCCTTTTTTATTGCGACTTTAAATAACCTCAACTAGTTATCCGTATACACCCCTCATGTAACCCCTGACTCAGTATGTGCCTCCTCTAATCTTAAATGCGCGACAACCGCGTAGTCCTGCGACCTTTTGAAGTGTAGTTAAATAACTCCCTCTTTATTATCAGGACATTCTAAACTTTGTATTTGCATCAAACCTCACTTCTGCCCTGTTCATTCCTCGGAACATCCATTAGCGAAACACAGTGCTCATTACGCCAGCACAAATAAAGAACGATAAGGTATTCGAACTAAAATCGTTGTCTATGCCGCCCCAGCGCCTGTTTATTATTATTCATTCTCCGTTGATGTTACTGCGTGTACGAATTTGTCCGATTCCCCCCCGTATTGACCCCCTTCCACTTAAACGAAACCACTATAGGGATATGGTCACTTGGGTGATGGGCATTCGGGAACCCAACCGTCTTCGCGACGTATCCCCTGTCGATATTCGACAACAAGCCCGCGATCGCGAGCGTGGGCGTCGTGTACCACACATAGTCAATCACACCCTTGAACGTCGCCGTGAAATTGGTGAAGTCGAGCTCGTTCACGTGGGAGTAGGCGGATTTGAAGGAAAGGCTGTGTGAGAGACCCTCGGAGGTATATGAGCCGTATGAGAAGTTGCCAAAATCGTCGTGGTCTTGGGGCACGCTTCCCTTCGCGAGGAACTCGTAGACGCCGGATGTCGGTAGGGAGTTGAAGTCACCACAAAGGAGAACCGCGGGCGGCGTAACGACTCGCCCTACCTTCGTGGCATAAAGGGTACTAAGACGTTGAAGCTCCTCCACCAGCATTGCCGTCTGTACAAGCTTGACGTCCATGTATGCCGGGTCCCAATGAAGGTGCGCGTTGGCAACGAGGACCTTGCAGTTGGTCTCCTTCGACTCCAACAGCGTCACGACGGCGATGTTATCTTTCACCATCACGCGGTTGAAAACGTCCTCCGTTTTCCGCAAGTCCGGTCGCTGCATGGCGATCTGTTGGAACTCGACCAGGTGCTTCTCTAACAGGGTGAATCTATAGACACGCAGCTTTAAAACAAGAGTTTACATCAACAACGACGGGACTTACTTGGCCGTCTTATAAAACGTCGCACACCCGTCGACAGCCCGCTTTTCATAATCACCCATGGTACGCGCGCGCGACTTTGGCCAAAACACGCCTTCGTATTCCGCTTGTGACATAGCTTCTTGGAAGTACTCGTCGTACTGACTCATCTCCATTTCCTAACATAGCGCGTAAGCCTTCTAGGCGCCAAAGCAACGATGTATTCACCTGTAAGCAGACAATATCGGCATTGCAATTAATAATATCGTGTAGCAAATTGTCCTTCCGTCCTTCCCAACCGAGGGTCCAAGAGGGGGTATAAGGGTACGCTTGAGGTGTTACGTATTTATCGCACAAGATATTATAGCACATAATTGTAAACATATCTATTTCACCGGTTAGCGTTCAAAACAGACAGGTGGTACTCACTTTGAGGTTCGGTGTAATCGTCGTCCAAAACAACCCATTCGCGGTCAGGGGGGGGCTGCCCGGCTGATTTAATTTAGTAAACGGCGTTACGGCCAAACTAGACTTACGGGGAATGTTTTCGCGCAAATACGTGACAATCGAGTTCGTGTCCTTCTGCAGCAGATGCGAAAACGGCTCCGATAACGGATTGCCCTCTAATCCCAACGTTTCCAACTTTCCACCGTAAGACAATGTAGGCAATTAAAAGGAAGCGCTAAGTACCTGAAACAAGCACCCCAGTTCCGGTGGCAAAAAGCTCAGTTGATTGTCGAACAACAAAAGCTCCCGTAGAGACACTACCAGCCCCAACTCCGCTGGTATCGCCGTCAGCCGGTTGCCCGAGAGGTCGAGAACAACGAGGGATGTAAGTTTCGAGATTTCGTTGGAGATAGACGTGAGGTTGTTGTAGTTGAGGTATAGTGTCGTCAAAAAGCTGTATCGAAACAGTTCGGCGCTCAGATTCTTAATCTGCATGCCCCCTAGATCGATGATCGTCCACTGCGAAGGCTTCTCCGAGGGATTGACAAGAGATAAATTCGATCCCGCTGCCGAATCCATCCCAGTGCCGTTCTGCGTTCTAGCTGCTGCAGCGGCTATCCTCGCGTGATGATGTGGTGAAGCCGACTATTATTTGTACGCAAAGATTAGTCATATTTCACACAGACCATTCAAATCAAGCGGTTTCTCTCAAATACGTGACACTCCCCCGCAACTCCAACCGCGAAGACAGGCTGATACAACAGCGATCTTGGCAGCAGAACTCTCCATAAACCAACAAGACCACATACTTGTCTGGATATCTGCACTTGCTCTAGCTGCTTCTGGTGCGCGCTACTCCCGTTCACACCTCCCATGCTGCCACCAACTCCCATCCCCATTCCGATCCCGTACCCCAAAGAGTGATTCTGCCCGCCATTCACAGAGACGCTATGATCAGCGCTCTCGTAACGCTGCTGCATCCACATCGTGCCCGCCCAGATCGCAGCACAGTAATGATCTATCTAGCCGCCTGCCCTTCAATAGTGAAATTTGCCCCAATTCGATGATGATGGTCTCCGCTCGCATGCATTACGCGTCGTCTCTCTTGCACGACGAGGACACTTGTTCTGCAACCAGGCGCCGCGGATCTCATTTGTAGGGATCGTTATCTGCGGTTTAATGTGGATGTGCGGGTCCGCCGGTACTTTATATTCCTCACTCCCGCGATTTATTCCGCTTTGGTTGCCACGACTAAGGGACGAGGAAAGTAGGACGAAAGGGAGTGTTTGCTGCGAGAAACATGAACGCCAAAACAATATTATCGTCAACAGCGTAATGTGTTCAGCAACAAAGGGAATGCTTTTTCTGAAGTGGGGAGATTGGCATTTTTAGAACAAGGTCAGGTTTTTGTTAAGGGCGGACCGTTTTTTTGTGGAGGAAGAAACACTGCAGGTGAGAATTCTTGTCTATCGATTGTCCTTTTTTTGCTGAGTCCAGCGCATTGTTGGTTTTAATCGGGTGCCGCGACGTGCGGTCAGCTGTCAAGGACTCTTTATGCCGCGTCGTCTAGCTCAACCTGCCAGCGCCTTTTCCTTTTTGAAAGGAGTTCATTTAACGCGAAAAGGGCACAAAGTTAACCTGGAACCTACTCGGCCCACACCTAATCTCATTCAAGCCGCAAGCACCCTGCCTTGGTTTTGTTTTTGAAACTAGTTTATTATATTAGTTATCTTTCCGAGCCAAGATGCTTGAGCCGCAATAGCTGTAGCACCTTCTGTTCTAAACAAAACTCTACGCGAGCCAATAAATGGGGCAGTGTTCATTGTCCTTACAATAGGAGAGAGAGTTGAAAATAAATTGAGTGAATATGAGGTTTGATTCGAGTGGGACAAGCATTTTCCAAACAAGAATGTTCAAGAAAGATCGTCGTTAGTTATCCCCTAAAAAAATAGCAGTCAACTACGACCTCCACATAAAAACGTTAAAACTTACTGTGGCTTCCGGCGCGTCGTGTCATACAGCCTGATCAGATTCGCCTGCCCGCTCTCGTTCTGCGAGAACGCGAAGCCGCGGGTTCTCTTAATGCGCTGAATCTGCCGGACCTTGTGGACCGCTTTTCTGAACCATTCCATCCTGGTTCTTTGGTCCGGAATGTTGTACTTTTGTATCTCCTGCACGATGTGGTACGACCGCGGCACATGCGTACGTTTGTAACTTGTAAACGTAAGAAAGGCATAACGAATATCAAAGCACTTACTATCTCCACATGAAGTCCCGAAGGTTCGCCATAATCGGCACGAGGATAATTCCAAACCAGAAGCCGGCGCTCGTCAACATCAGAGGGATGAGGCCATACAACTCCGTCGACAGGCCGATCATCGGTCCGACGATGGAGTAGACGGGGAAGGCCACGAACCAAAACCCGATGCTGCCAAAGACGGCGATGTACGTGAACTTGACCCACGTGTCGCACGTGAGTGCGGCCTTGAGGGTGATGGTGAGGAGGTCAGTAGTATAGACCATCTGGCCCAGGAACCAGCTGTTAGCGATCCGGCCGTCTGCTAGCATTGTGTCCTCCCCGTAGATGGACGACATGGCGTAGTACATGATCATGGAGTGGAAGAAAGAGTTGCAGATCCAGCCCCAGAACGCGCCGTGGTTGTAAAACTCGGACCGTTGACCCAGGCGGTACATCTGCGGGTAGCGGTCGAGCATGCGAGCCGAGACGTACTGGTCGAAGATGCCGATGGCAACTGGCTGGAGAAGGGCGAAACCCACGTTGTAGGCCGACTGGGTCCACGACTCGAACAACGTCTAGATTAAGATATTACTATTGAGTTTTGGAAGTTAAGGCTGAAGCGAACCTGTCCCGAGAAACCGTTGTCGATGGCGAACCACATCTGGATCAAGTACAGCGTGATGTTTTTGTAAAAACTGTACAGGATCATCTTGCTAAGTCTGGAGTACGCCCAGCCGCCGTGGACAAGAAGCAGCTTCTGGAGGTACTTGAATTGCGCGATGGCGAAGTCTGCGGACCGGGCGGCCTGGAGACCCTCCATCCCGGAAATGCCGACTCCGACGTGAGCAGCCTGAATCATGCTGACATCGTTGGCGCCATCCCCGATGGCGAGGGTCACGGATCCGAGCACGTTCTTTTTGACGAGCTTTACGACGAGCGACTTCTGGAGGGGTGACACCCTGCAGCAGACGACGGCTTTGCACAGGCAGGCGAGCTCAAGGAAGAGGATCTTAACGTCGTCCTCCAGAGCGAATCCGAGCGACTTGCCGTCGATGATCAGTGCCAACGGCTGTGTAATCGTCATCAGTCACTCGTTAGTCAAAAGCGGAAAATGAGTACCTCGGGATCATTGTAAGCTTCCTTATCTAATTTGGCACTTTTTTTAGAACCCCAAAAGCTCGTGGGACGGCCCGCGTTAAGATCCATCTCAAGACCGCCTTTAACGGCCATGAGCTTCTTCTCCAAAAACTCCTTCGTTTGGTAGTGGGTTTCTTCATTGCAAATAATCAACGACATTTCCTCAGTGAGAAGTTTACAAGAGTAGCCGATGTTGATGGCTGAAACGTCGGTAAAGTTGTCGAGTGCTGCAAACGAAGGCTTACCAGTCTCCTGACGGTCGCCGGTGAGAACCCACAGCTTGATGCCGGCGGTCGCAAGCGTGTGAATGGCATCGGGCACACCATCCTGGAGTTTGTCCTCAATGGCAGTCGCACCTAACAGGATCAGGTCCTTCTCGATAAGTTCGGCGGCGTTGTCAAGCTCCTGTCCACGGTTATTGATGGTGGTAGCTGCCTTTTCGTAGAACTTGGACCACTCCGTGTACTCCTCGTCGGTGACGTCTCTGTACGCGATGCAAAGAGTTCTCAATCCCTCGGTAGCGTATTCCTAGTTTAAAAAGTTAAAGAGGAGAAAATTATTTGCCTCAAACCTCAAGGTGAGCAAGAGTCTGGTCAATATGTCTGTTGCCGGTCTTGGCTAGGCGCTCCAAGATAACCGTGTCGGCGCCTTTTATAAACAGCTTGATTTTACCATCGGGGCCTCGGACGAGGGATGACATCCTCTTCCTAGTGGAATTGAATTCGCAGATGTTCAACACCTCCCACTCCTCCTCCGTATCATGATGAGTGATCGAAACGGATTTGGGCCTCCGGGTCTATTATAGGGGTTAGCACAGGCATGCCACGCGCGCTTTTCTTTTCGTGATTTACCGTGAAAACGTAACCGAGCATCTGAGCGCCCTTAACGAGGGCGCCTTCGTCCGGGGATGAGGCCTGGTAGACAACCTTTCCGGGCTCGTCCTCGAGCGTCTCCGGGATAACCGTGTGGCAGACTGCGAGGAGCGTCAGGAACTCGTTGATGATGGGACCCGTGGCATGGTTGGCGAGGTTGTGCTTCAGCTTATCGAAGCTGTGATATCCCTGTAAACCAACATTAAGAACTCTACAATGAACAACATGCGACGTACCGTCTCCTTTCCGTTCTCATCGATGCGGATCTTCTTGTCCTCGGGGACGGTCTCAGCGTACGCGATACCGGCAATGGATGCCATCCGGAACTCCATGATGTTGCACGTCAGAGTTCCGGTTTTGTCCGAGAAGATGTAGTCGATTTGTCCGAGCTCTTCCACCAGGGAGGATGTGCGCGCGGTGGCGGGGGTGTCCGTCGCCTCGTGGTACATGTCGATGTCGGAGTTGATGAGCGAGGCAATATAGAACTTCACGAGCTCCATGGTGACAATCAAACTGATAGCGCGTGAAATGACGTTTCATGTACATAAATTTACCTGAGAGGGATGAGATTGTTGTAAAGGATCATGAAGGTAAGGATGTTCCAAAATAAGTTCACGCCAGCCATGTTCGGGTCCATGAAAAGGACATTAGACTCGAATGGGCTGTTAATCTTCAGACACTGTTAAGTACCAACGAAAGCAGACGATTTTGTTACCGTTCTGATCATGGATCCCAACGCGCAAATCACCGACATGCAAAGGAGGATGACAAACAGGAAAGAGATCTGAGTATTCACCAGTCTCTCTACCTTTGTCGACTTGATAGGCGTGGCCGTCGAATTTTTCATCAGCTTCGACTCATGCCCAGTAAAGACTGCCACGGCGTAGATCCAGCGGGTGTTCCTCAGCATGGCACCACGCAAAAGAAGCTGAGTAGGCTCCAAAGGCAGCTCCTTGTTTCCGAAACGAAGGGTGCCTTCATAGGTGTACAAAGAGTTGTTCGGCAGCTCAGATTTGATAATTCCCTCAAGTCGCGAGACCTCTTCTGGGCTAAGAATGTTCGACGTCTCAACCAGCGCCTGTCGAATCTTCAAGTTGGTCTCCCTATAAAGTTCCACTTCAATGTGACGTACAAAATGGCAATCCTATACCCATCCAGGTTGCTCGTTTCGATGTAGCACAATCCGTCGGGCTCCGAACTCGAAAGGAGAATGAGGTCCGCGGGGAAGAACTGCCCGTTTTCAACGCGAACGATGTCACCGACGACAACCTCCCTCCACGGCTTCTCCACAAACTCGGCACCCTTGAGCACCTTCACTCCCCTGGCGTTCACCTCGGCATCTTGCTTATGGCGCTTGATGTCCTCCAACACCTCCTTTACTCCAGAAGCCAGCAGAACGATGGACAACGGGATGATGGTTCCGAGTTTGTTCACAGGCGACAGATCCGGGATTTGCTTTTGTGAGGACGAGTCAGCATGTAATGCAGCCAGTATTAAAGTCCCTCTCACTTGTATGACGCCGATGAACAAGAAGAACAAGTTCGCGTATTTTGAGAATTGCTCGAAGAGGAACTTGAAGATGAAGGTCCCAAGGTTGTACTTTGCGGTCGAGATTCTGTTGTGGAGAAATTTCTTTGCTTCATTCTTGATGGGGTCGTTGAGGTGGATGAGGCGATCCGGGGCGGCGTCGTCGTCCCCTCCGTACAGCGGCATGATGGTCGGGGTGGACTCAGGTCGCAACAAATTGAATGAAGGGTGGGTCCTTGTCAAAAATTGACGCCTTCATTCATCGTTGAGAAGGCGAGGAGATCTGC
This sequence comes from Irineochytrium annulatum, assembly GCA_027600665.1. NCBI lineage: Eukaryota > Fungi > Chytridiomycota > Chytridiomycetes > Chytridiales > Chytridiaceae > Irineochytrium > Irineochytrium annulatum. The sequence continues at coordinate 23,284 of JADGJL010000143.1, read as the reverse complement.
TCGCACAGCTGCTCGTCCTATGTCGACGCGGTCCCCATTGCGGCTCACGTGATCTCCAGGCTATAAAGCGCCTGCTGGTCTCTTCTTTTCACAATGACCGAGGATGGCCTGCTTTGAGGCAAAATCTGCCTTCGACGCCGTGCACGTCCGTGGTCGACAGACGCTTCTCGGACGAGTTTAAGCAATGGCTTTCCGAGATGGCCGGAAATGGCTCCTCGAGCAACGCATTCCTTCTGCCGTCGCGGGAGTGGAGAGAAGAGCAATTCTACGTCGCTGGCTTAAATCCCATCTTTACCAGTGGGCATACACGCGTGCCTCCAGCTTCTACCGCGTGCCTTCTGACCGCGTCCGGAGCGGGCGGCCAATGCACTTGTATTGCCGGCAACGCTTTTAAGAAGAACGAAGAAATCTGCTCTTGAGCTTGCAAAACCGATATTGAAGTCTATCGAGCAAAACGTGTGTAAGGTTTCTATAAAAATGTCTTCGGTGATTGGGCCCGGAGCCGCCCACGCAGTCATCGCCCGCTCAGCTCGCCGTGTATTCTGGTCAATAGGGGGCAACACTGACCATCGCGTGATTGCCCCTGTTTTTTAACTGCAAAACCCACAGTCCACCTTATCTCTTGCAAAAGAGGCTCTGAGCTAGTCGTTGCGCACTCGAAAACTCAAGGCCCAATGCGAGACCACATAAGCGACCAGTTACGCCATGATTACACCAAGAGTTCAGCCGCTGACGCTGCGCAGAGGACAAAACGTAGTGACCCAAGACGTTAAAAGCCCGGAGCATCCAGTTCGCTCATTAGCCGAACATAGGCTATAACTGGCGAGGTGACCTGACTTTTATCTACTCTCCACGTCGCGCACCCACAGTCCGTTTAGAAATCGTCAGCGCCAGCTTGCCGAACGGCCGACAGTCAAAGTATTGCCAACTGAGGCATCGGTGTACCGGCAGCTGGAGCAGTATCCGGCGACATCTGGCGGCGGCGCGGGACCCATGCCGACATAAGTGATCGCCCCTTCTTGAAGATCTCCCAGTTTTGACGACCGCGTTTGACACCGACACCGTGTTATCACCTTCACTGGCCTGTCGCCCGATCCCTCGATGGGCAACTGCAGCTCCTCGGACGAGGACGGCGCGGCCCGCCTGAACAGTAAAGAGATTGACAAGGCCCTCAGAGCAGAGAAGAAGGAGAGTAATAAGGACTTCCTCAAGCTTTTGCTCTTGGGTACGTTCTGCCTTCTTCGACTCTCGACTGGTCCTAACGCGCGCGTGTCGCCCTTCACAGGATCCGGCGAGTCCGGCAAATCGACGGTTTTGAAGCAGTTCCGCCTGACATACGGGAGCGGCTTCACCGACCTCGAGCGGAAGGCGTTCCGGCCCGCCATCATTGGGAACGTCATCAGCTGCGCCAAGACCCTCGTCGCGGCCATGGATTTTCTGCAGATTCCCTACGGGACTGTCGCGCAGACGCCGCTGGAGTCGTATATTGACGGCCATCACAGGGATGATGACAGCTTGACGCCGTCGGAAAGCGAGGGGGCTGTGGCTGCGAGGAAGATTGAGGAGGCGCCGTTCTCGTATGGCGAGGGCGAGGTGGTTCCGCAGGAGTTGGTGGACGCGATCAGAATACTGTGGTCTGATTCTGGGGTTCAGACGTGTTTCTCGCGATCGAATGAATATCAGCTCATGGATTCATGCGAATAGTGAGGAAGCTCGCTGTCTATCTTATCTGACGCGTAAACTAGCTACCTCTCGGACGTGACTCGGTTTTGTTCGTCAAAGTACATCCCCACGGATCAGGACATCTTGTCCGCCAGGGTGATGACGACGACAATAACGGAGACCCGGGTGAAAGTTGAGGAGGTCATATTTGGGATTTTCGATGTCGGCGGCCAGCGATCGGAACGGAAAAAGTGGATTCCATATTTCGACGATGTTATCGCCATCATCTTCGTCGCAGCGATCAGCGCCTTCGACCAAAATTGCTTCGAAGATAATAAAACGAATAGAAGTACGTTGCAATGGTCTCATTTTCGGGAATTAACTGTGTTGTTAGTTGTAGAATCACTAAATCTGTTCGGTACCATCTGCAACCACCCCCTATTCAAGAAAACCGCCATCATCCTTTTCCTCAACAAAATTGATCTGCTACAAAAGAAACTCCGGTCCATCTCCGTACATCAATACTTTGAGGACTACGATGGTAAACCTAATTTGCCTTTTTTCCTAAACTCACGCCTTTCGGTACGTTAGGCGATAATAGCTTCGAAAGCGCCTCGGAGTTCTTTGCGGATAGATTCTTAGCCCTTAATAAGTCCCGGGATAAGAAGATATACGTGCATCTCACATGGGCGACCGACACCGCACAGATAGGAACGGTGTTACGAACTGTAAATACTATTATATTGAAGTAAGTCAAACGAATCAACCCGTTGTCTCGACTAAAACTGCTGATACTTTCTGCTTCCAGGCTCAATCTTCAACTGGCAGGACTTTGAGCTCGTTTTCACCACCTCACACATCAACCACGTTAATTTGCGTGTTCGCTTCGCCCTGCATACTAGCGAGGCATTTAAGGAACGACGCGGGCTTATTAGCGGGGTTAAGCGGCGACGGGTGGCAATGAGAGGGAGGGTTGGCGGTGAATGGTGCGAGGGGACTTAGACTGGTATCATTTGCATCATACTTCAATTGTACTTAGATTAGACATCATATCATATACATAAAACTCTTCACTCATTGACTTCAGCAACGTGATATCGTCCTAAAAAACGGGAGGAAAAAGAGTTTAGCATACAATAGTGAAGGCACTTCGTCATACATCAATTAGGTCGCCACAAAGGTGCTTTAAGCACGCGAAGATTCGACGCAGTGCGAGGCGGAGTTCTGTGACTGCGGGTCCAAACTTACAGTCGCGGTTTTTATTCTTGGCACTGCTAACGTGGCTTTCCATCCAAGCAAGAGATATCGTCGCCAGGATTTTACCACGGTAAAACGGCGCCCTGCAAAGTAAGCGACCTTAATATGATGCGCCACCGTACCTTTGCCAGAAAATCTCTAACCAAGCCAAAATAACCTCGCAGGCAGCCAATGCGGTGACAGGATCAGTAGAGTAAACTTTAATGACTTCCATGATGGTGTTAAGCAACTCCTGTTTTGTTAATTAAGCTCTAGGATAGGGACGGAACACTCACGCCGATGTACGAGAAGATGTAGGGGCTTGAAATCTTCATAAGCTCCAGCAGGCTCCCAAGCAGAACCTTTTTGCATGCTTTAATAAAAAGAAAACTTACAGCGCGTTTAAACCCGCATGACTTCGCTATTGCCCCCGATAGCCATCGAAGCACCTCGTAAAATTCCATCCTCCAATATAGTTTCCAGTTTCGAGTCGCATTCCTTCGATCCGACTTGCTCCATTATGCGAACGAGCTGAATGGCGGTGTTCAGCGAATCCCTTAGGAGGACGGGATGTGAATGGTATGTGAAGCAAGGCTGCAACTGCTGTGAACGAACAAGAGGATCAGTCGCAACGCAAAGCAACTCCCGTCTCACCTCAAAAAACATCAAGCCGATCCCAGACTCGCGCACTTCAGCCGGAGTTAATTCCGTCAGCAGGTGCCGCAAGAGCGCGATACCAGCAACCTTATTGTCCGCTTCGTGGTCGTCGATCAAAACCACGACGGGCGGGATGACAAGGTGTTTGATTGATGATGTGAGAGGGAACTAGCATGTGTTCAGCAATATAATTCGCAGCAAGTACACTAACGTGTGTGTTTTTAACGACCCAGGAGAGAATCAAGGGTGAGGTTGAGCCGCTTTGCTTCCATGGAACACTCGCAAGGTCATCTTCCTCTTTATGAGCCATCTTACTGCTCGTGAAATCCGGTTTTACATGCAGCTGTAAGACGTGCGCGCACGACGAAGCGATAAGCAGGTCCAAACTTTCAAATCCGGCGAGGGGATAATATGTGTTCAAAAAGCCTGACGCCCCTTTTTTAGCTCCACATAGAAAAACGTTTCCTACCTTCGGCGGATGATGCTGCCGCGGCATAATCAGCCTTTCCGGCTGCAAATTCCAAAAATGCACCGCACTTGGATAGGACGGCAGCATGAGTTGTTATGTCTTCTATCACTTGCGATGGATAAATGGCGCTCGCGACCAATCTTAGCGCTAAGAAAAATGACGAGTCTTTGTCAATCAGCAGCTTTCCATTCCTTTGCACGCCGTCACAGGCTACGGTAGTTAAAGGTTTCAAACGTTAGCAGAGGAGACATACATTGGAATAACGACGGTGACGTGCAGAGCAATCGTAAGGTCTCCGAGACATCCGTCACACTCAGACGGGCAGTGGGCTCTCTTGCCAAGCACTCACACAGCTCTTTCAGCCTCGCTTCTGTCTTCAATATCATTAAAAACAAACAGTAGCAACGTCTTTGAACTACCCAGGCACTTGAATTTGCCATTTTAACGACACATGCCGCCTTTGACACAGCGTCCGCCATCTCAAACTAACACGGATCAAGACAATTGCCACGGTGTGCGCTTGGAAAGTCAATCATCAGCCTGTCGTGTTCAACGCACATCAGGGCATATCTATGCGTGCACCAAATCCGAAACAATGCACAAGCCTCTCTCGGCGTCCCCATCGCAGCCAACTGAAACTAGCCGTCGTGCAGCGTGTCGTATATGTTCTAAACCGCTCGGTGCGGTGCAGATTTCAACGTAAAACATCTAGTGGATCGCTCTGCTTTCCTTTGCTGTCGTTGTTGTATACAATGTCTGTTGTTTATCCCAGCACACACGCAAGAAGCCACTCATTAAACGGCGTGGAGCGTATTCAGAAATGACGGCCTGGCAATCTGCAGTCCAACCTCGCCGCTGTCGACGCCACTAACTGTGGTCTCCTCTTTCGTCAGTTTCACATTGGTAGTGCACGCTAGGACCGCATGCGCCTGCAGGCAATTCCTCAGCAGAAAGCCCTCAAGCGAGGGTTGAGACGATATATAAGGCAAGCACCAGCACGTTTCCTCGAACACTCATCAGGTCGGCGCGCTCAAAAAACAAACGCGGTCGGGAAAGTAGTGACCATCGTCGAATTCAAATGAGATGTCGGCTCTCAAAAGCATCCACCAAGCAGCCCGTCAGCAGCACTGCGTTCATCATGTCACCGATTTCACTTCGAGATGAATGACGACCTTCCTGATGGTTTCGGGAGCCTCCCCGTTCGTTCAGGATAAGGGGCTCACCCCGCACTCGAAGAATACGCGCCGCCCGTGCCGCCGTACGGGCAATGGCAAAATCCCGAGAATACTCGTTTCTCGAATGTGCAGTCGCGCTTACGGGCGCTTTCAATGGCCAGCTCTTCTATGTCCCAGGGTAAACACAGCCTTATGCAGACACTTCCGTAAGAGGCATTTTCAAGAGGCGTGTCGGCTCAAATTTCCGTGTCGACACCTTGATGAGAGGAAGTGCCTAATGTACAAGATCCAGCGGTGGAGAACCATTGAAAGGAACGCGCGCAAGTCGCCAGAAAGCACCGGGCCCCACGAACAATCCAAATCCACTTCATGAACGCCTTGAGAAATCCAGGCTCCTTAGACAGGACAACTGCAGTTTCCCATCCTTTCGTCGATTCAATGCGAAAATGCATAGAATATTGGCTCAGCAGACGACGGACAGCCCTCCCGTCATTTGAGTTACCCATTGATGAAAGTTTCACTTACTTTCCACATCGGACAAATGGATGACTGAGCTTAGAAGCTTTCTGGACGAAAACCTCTTTTACCTAATCCTGAGGTGGAGTGGACGATCCTCGGCTCTGGCAGAGATCGGGCGATGCTTGCAAATATGCCGGCAATACCACAGTTCATACATGCCCCGCCCTCATTACCTTATGAACGACGCCTTGGCGCGATGCAACTGGCAATGAAGGTTCAGCCTCTGTGTGGAAAGGTGAAGAAGAACTTCGAACTTTTCCTTGACCATGCTGTTAGTATGTTGGAGCAGTTGTCAGCGAGATTTGGTAAGTGGGTGTACAATCACGGACATAAGTCTTGAATCGGATGCTAAGAGAGGGATTTAATGAAATTACTCTCGTGCTCTGCACCCATTCAGTCCGAGCCGCCAGGATCATGAGAACCTGCGTATTCCTTGTTGTTGGATCCAAGGACCGCCAGGTGTAATTATTCATTGCAATGGGACTATTTCGTACAAAGCAGAGGGAGGCTACGCTCGCTACTAATATTTACTGTGGAACCTGCATTCAAAGAGCCCTGCAGAAGGCTCGACTGCACGCTGTCAACCGGGATTATGAACAACACTCCAGCGCCGCTTGCACTTGCAATCACAACGATGGTGAAGAGCTAGATCGAAATTCCGTTGATAGGAGAGTCCGCAAAACGGCCGGAAAGATGGATTTCGGTTGTCCAGTAGAAAAGCGCGTTGTATAATATTACCAGTCCCCCGCCCCCTTTCTTTGTTTTTTGCATTTAAACCAAAACAAAACTCAAAGGGGTTCCGAACAAACACGTACTATGGGACGAAGATATGCGTGGGCTCAACGGTGTCGCGTTTACTACCTTTCGAGATTACTACCGTGCTTCTTTTCACACTGTTAACGCAACCAGTTAGTCTTTTGAAGACCAAATGACCATAGTATACATTGCATCTCGGCGCGTAAGACTTTTAGGCGATCTTTAAACCATTTCTCGAGCTTGTTTGCGCATTTCACGTAGTTCGTACCTGCAGAATCGTGTTAGCACGCAAAGCGCTGTCTCAACAGCCCTACCCTCCTCATTATATGTCCGGCAATTATCGAATATCTTTTGGACGTCGGAAGCAAAGGCGTCGACCGATTTGTACTCGTCATTCTCTACGGTGCCGTTCAAAGTGCTGATGTCTGCTCACTTAAGCATTGATGCGTCGAGAGCACAGCTTACCCATGGGCTCCTTTATAATATTGTAGTAATCCGCAACGCCAGAAACGGGTTCCACAAACGGCCACGCGTTTGGATTGTCCTTAGAGTATTACGCGTACCGATCTGTGTGCTGCAACGTACCTGCATTTCGGACACAAGAATTCGCATCATATTATAGAGCGGACCACGAGGTCTCGGCTGTGTTGATGTGGCTCGACTACTTGTTGTCAGCACCAGAAACAGCGTCAAAAAAAGGGGATCTTACATCGTGTACATCTCAGGAGTCCACCCAGCTTCCCCTTTTCGCTTTTTAGATCTAAAGATATTGATTTTTTTCTTACTCAAGCCCGGAATTAGCTCAGGATCAACTTTTGATTCTCCTTTACTAAAGGCCTCAAGTCCAGGATACACTGTATTGGGATTCAAGCATGCCCGTATTCTATCACGGACAGCCTAAATTAAAGTCAGTATCGTGAACGACACAAGACCGGCACAACTTTCTTTTGGGCAGCAATCAAACTAGGGGTTTCTAGGTATGTCACTTTAGGAAGCATGCTGCACTGCCAACCGTAAATGACACGAACGACAAACCGCATGAGAGAGTACCTGCATCAACGTCCCACCTTCGTAGTCTTTAATGTATCCAACCCATATCGGCTTCTCCAAAGTGATCTCCGTAGTGAAGGCCTTCGTTCGTCAATGACATGCGCAGCAATAGGTTATTGTTAAACCTGTTTCTTAAAGTATCCGATTGCAAAATTGTCGGCGTAGGTCAAGAAGTGCCACACGTCTAGCGCCTTCAGGACATGATCTTTAACATGACTCATTAGTCGCGCCCCATATCCCTATTCATTACAAATCCTTCAGATAAACCGCTCAACCATTTCAGGAATACCTTGACTTGCTCCGTTGACGCTATTGCACAAAAGGCAATCTCTGCAAACTTCCGAGACATGAATGGCCGATATGTTATGCCGCCGACAACAGTCAAAGGCGGCTTTACTACCGCCATACTCCCGTGATTTCTGCAAGCGTTTGTATCGTCAAGCAGTCAGTTCCAAACCTGTCGTAGACAAGCCGCGCGATATACTCTTTCGGCATATTCGGGAGTTGTTTTTGATAGATATTCTTTAATCCAGTCAACAAGATCATCGATTCGTCCGATTTATCATTAGGAACGACGCGAAACTCTTTTTTAAGTCGGTCAGAAAGCGACTGCAGGCGAACACCTACGAATGGCGCCAGTCTCTTCTTCCTGCTGGGCTTTTGATATTTTCGGGCCGATTTGCGCTTCTCGCCATTAACGTATTTTAGTAAAGCAGTCGAATTAGCAGAAGCAAATTCCAATCGACCCAGCAATACCGTTGCCTTCAGCTGGCGGAGGGCCGCTGACGGTTGGCGGTTGCGGCTTCAGTGGCAATTTGGCCAGCGGAACCTCATCGTCCTCCAACTTCGGGCGCTTTGTCGGAGGTTCCATTCGTTTTGTTACGGTTTTGTTATTTTTCTTAATGACTTCTACTGTCGAAGCCTGCTGCGCAAGGTATTCAGGCCGAGTTCGAGAGTTTGTCGTCGCACAGTGCTACATTATATTTACATTGTGATAATAAATATTCTACTACATCATGGTTACCCAACAATCCCGTCAAAACCTGACCCTGAGTCTATGTGTCTTCCCCTTCATGCATCTTCAACCGTTTTGCTATGGGCTCTCGGCTCACATCTACTCCCTCTTGATTGCCATCTTCCTCCATGTTTACATCCACACCCTCCACATCCGCAAAACTCTTATCTGGAACATCAAAGCTCCTCTTCTGCTTCTCCCTTTCGCCAGCATTGTCTACCCCCGGCAAAGCCGCCTTAACTATATTCGCAACAACCTCCTTCATCAAATGATCCTTGTGATCAGATCCCTTCGCAGGTACCTTCGCACGCGCCGTCGATAACGAAGGCACCGTCCCATTTGCCACACCGCGTTCTGCCGTCTGATCGTGGTCGTCGTCGTCGCTATAAGCCACCAACGGCATAGCTTTTGGCAGCGACGGCGATAGCTCCTTGGCCGAAGCCGAAGCCGAAGGCTCTGGAAGTTTCATGCTGAGAGGTGATAGCGGAGATAAGGCAGCAGCTGAACGTGCTCTGGCGATTTCCCTTCGGTCCTTTGAACTTTCCATATCCTCGTCATCAATGCTATCGAAGTACGCTTCCTCATCCTGGTCAAGGCGACTCCACCCGTCTGCCGCCTTATCTGGAATCACACTGCGCCTGATTAGCACAACCGCTTGCAAGCTTGCTATTTCACCTTTCGTGATCCTTCCCGTTGGTTACTGGTACATCCTGATTTTGTTCATGCCTCAACACCAGTAATTTGAAGGTGTCGGTGTATGCGATATCTTCAAAGAGCTTTCGATGATTTTGGACGATGTTCGTTATGAGGGATTTTAAGTTTTCCTGTCAGAAGACGATGTCAGATCACGATATTGTACGGCAAGACTACCTTGCGAATGAACTCAAAAAGCTCGAGGCAGGCTGAGTTTAAGAGATTATACCGGCCATTCGTATCCCTCAACGCGGTGAGGATCGGTCCAAAAACATCCAGCTTTAACAGATGTCGATTGTAAAATTCGTCCTTCATACCAACGCATACTCTGAAGACTCGAACAGCCGCTAAATGTCGGTAAGAGACAAAGCATTACAACATAACCCAACTCAATATACCTAGACGCAGAAAAGACTCCTTAGCTTTTAACAGCAGCAGAATCCTGTGGGTTATAGTTGAACCCAGAATGTAGTATTTACTACGATAAGAATGCTGCCGTATCGCAAAGCATAGCAAGTCGCAGATGTGACTACACAGAGAGGCGTGGTCGGGTGTTAATATCAGTACTTAAGGTGCGATTAGCATTTATCCAAACCCAATAACTAAGTTTACGTTTGTCCTCCGGTTGCATAACCGTGTCCAGTGTTTCCACGGGAGCAGCGAATTTGGCGATGTGGGTGTCGTAAAAGGAGTTAAGGAAATCATCCGAATCCGAATCCGCAGCGTGGGGTATGATGCCTTCCGTCGTATCCAACCCAGACGTGTCAAGCATAATCCGTATAATATCGGCGTGTTGAGATCGTAAACCAGGATCTTCCTCCTCAATGAAGCGCGATACAATAAAGTCAATTAATGGTCGCGTGTTTCCCTTCATTTGAGCAACTGAAAACGATCTGACGAGGGAAGAATCATGCTCGAGAATCGTCCATAGAATCGCCGTCGCAGCCAAGCGGACGGCAATGTCGTCATCTGCTAAGGTGTACTCGAAAATAGCAAAGAGTCCATGTTGTGCCAAAGCTCTGCCAAAAAGGCTTTAATCCCACATAATCTGCGAAGCATCATGAAGCGAACCGACCTGTAGAAACCGGCGCGGGTTGCTGCCTGAAGATTCTTCGCGATAGAGCATAACTCTTGCAAAAACAGAACGACCTCCTTCTTTTTGTCCTCCGTATGCTCATCAGACGAAAGTATTTGAAATAGGCCTTCAAGATACTCGTTGTCTTGCTGAAAATGCGAGACGATGTCCATATGATTGAAGAAAACAAGCGAATTAAGGGCGGAGAAGGTGGAATCATCGAGAAGCCGCGCGAGGACTACGTCTTTAAGAAACTGTATCCGGTACGTCTGTTTGATCTTCTGCACTATCTCCTTATTCGATATCGGCAAGACTTGTTTGAAGTGTGCATTGTTTTGAAGGTGGTTGCGATGATTTGCTTTTAATTTCGGGAAGTCGCGATCATCTACCCTGACGTTAATCCGGAGGCAATGTCACTCTCACGTACATTCTAATATCCCGACAACGATTGGGAAAAACTCGTCCTGCAGTATAAATTCGTATATCGCGCTGTCATTCAGAAAGACTGGCAACTTGAGCAAACAAGCCAACAATGACGTCACCTACTCAGCATTTTCATAATACTTGATAAACTGTATAAGTCTTCCATGCTCTCCATATCCTCGCAATCTTCCAGCAACCGTATCAGCTTCTCCGTGAAGTTCTTTATGCGATAAGCTCAGCCGTATGACCGACTTCATACCTCCTGCGTAACCGCTTGAGCCAAATGTTCCCTGCCGAAGTGACTCCTAGACGCGCTCGATAATATCTGCTCGAGTTCCTTCAAATTGGCAAGGGATGGCGGCGGTAGTATGATCCCATTTGATCGAAATTCCTCTCCGTTCCAAACGTTCTCATCTTCGTTAGGTAAGAACTTCCTAGTCAGCAGGTCACGATCTTACCCCGAACATCGGGAGGAGCGGGGATCTGATCAATGTCAGCTGGCACGAAACAAAGTTAATTCCCGCCAAACGGCCTAAAGTATACCATTTACAACGGCAAGCCGCTTCTGCACGTCCAATATGACATTCCTGCATCGTATAAGCAACGTCACCCTTCTTATTAACCCACCAAAGGTCCTGAGCCCCATCCGCCTCCTGAAAGCTTAGTGCCAGATCCAAGCCGTTTTGTTCCGTCCATACGATAAGCGTTGCTAACATCCAATTAGCGCGATCTGTGCGAACGCCAACCTTGTTGTCGTTGGTATATGTCCTCCTTCCGTATTTTCGAGTTCAAAAGGACGGCGCCATCCTCCTCGCTTCTTACGATGATGCACATGGCGTCTTTCATCTAAAATCGTCAGAACTCTCCGCGGCGCATTGATCATACCTCGACGTACTGGTGGAAGACCTGCCCCGTCCCTTTATCAATCCATTGCCCCTCAGTCGACAGCTCGTAAACTTTAACTCTCGATTGAGCGCTCTTCGACATCGCCGAGGACCGGTCTGGATCAGCCAATCCCTCGTCAGTTGTTGTCGTCTTTTTACTGTGATGAATGATGAGCTTAACCGAAGTTCATCAGCTCAGGATACGGAACGGCAGTAGGTAGATGACCGGAAGCCTCGACTAGGAATGGAGCCCGTTATTTGCCTCGCATTTTGCACGGTAGCCGTACCGATCTCTTCTGTTATCTTGTGTTCGATCCAGATGTTTTTTTCGAATGAGTGCGGATTACGAGCCCTGCATAGTTCCACTACTTGACTCGTCATGAGACCGCCGAAGAACGGTGAGCCTGCGATCTTTACCGTCTCGAATTCTTCGGTGGTCGGCTTGCGATTGGAAATTTTCTGGATATGCGCGTTTCGCCTTTCTCCTTTGGTCGAAGTCTTGCTATCGGACTCCGCAGTTTCCTTTTGCTCAGTCTGCGGAAGTGTGATGGCAGGAATGGGATTTGGCGTCGGGTAGTGTAGAAGAGATCGCACTACTACTACATCGGTTAGAAACCAACCGTGCTGGAGCATCGGCTGGCCGTAGGGTTTCTGTGACAGCGGGCCAAGTGAGGGAAATTAAACATGATTTGGCCAACGCAAAGGTTGCTGGGACGTGGTCGATGGAGGCAGATTAGTTGGAGTGGTGGTGATCCGTCACATTATTTCAAGAATTTAAAGAATGTCTCGATTTGACAGGCTGTAGTAGTTTCTTTTGCTTCTTCGTGACCAAGAAAGCGGTTCGTGAAGAGGTCGAGCAGGAGGCCACCTTGCAAATTGTTAAAGAGAACGCGTGGGAGCTCACGGGCGAGTGTCCGCGGTGGGGTTCGGTAATATGTACTGAAATGGATGTACCCCAGTGGCTACGTTGCAGGAACTCCTCGCAGACGTCGAGCACGGTGTTGTCGATAGCAACACCGTGCTCGACGTCTGCGAGGAGTGGAAACGCGGTTAGTGTTGTCGATAGCAACACTAACCGCGTTTCCACGACTCCCTTCAAGTGGTACCACTTGAACCTGGATAGCAACGCCACAGCATAGCAACGGCACTGGACGAGACCAAGAGGGGGCAACGAACTGGAGGTCGTCCCATATTGATTATGTATTAAGACAGAATTCATCTTTATCAACATTAAACACCGATATGGGGTTGTATGAGTAGCAACACGTAGCAACGATAGATTACGCGTCAGGGATCTCAATCTCCTGCGAAATCAATTAGCACACATTCAAGACATTTGACCTTACCCCAGACGCGACCTTCTCGCTCACATCCTGCGGGCTCTGGCCATCCACTGTGCACCCAACCGAGAAGCAAGTCCCCAAGATCTCACGAACGGTCCCCTTCAACTCCTTCGCCATCGACTTGTTCCTCATCTTCCTCGCCACCTCCATGACTTGGTCGAAGGTGAGGTTTCCGCTGTGCTTGACTAACGCCAACAGTAAGCCAAAACCCCCTGAGCAAACCCCAAAAAGCCGCCGAACGACACTAACTGTTCTTCTCCTTCTTCCGATCACGCGGAGGCTCTTTCAGGGCCTTAATGACCATCGAGCTGGCGGATGGGACGACCTCGATCGCGGCCTGACGGTTCTGAACGATGAGCTTGACCGTGATCCGGAGGCCCTTCCAGTCCTGGGTGGCCTTCGCGATGTCTTCACCGATCTTCTTGGGGGACTGCACGCGACGAAACGAATCAGCACATCCGCAGCATGGCAACATCCTCACCAAACCAAGAGGACCAATCTTCGGCGCCAGCGCGGAACCACCGGCAACCTCACCACCGGTCGTCCGGAGCATGACTGCAGACAGTCGTTGAGATAACGCATGCACGATAAAAAAAGAGTGTGGGAAGTGAGTTACATACCGATCTTCACCTCCGTGGGGCTGTTTGCGGCAGGCAGGGAAACGAGACGACAGCGGTTAGCATCCTGTCGTAGCGACTGTCGCGCGCAGATACACTCACTCGAACTTGGGCGGCATGATTCAGGTGGTATGTGTAAAAGGACGACCACGAACGGTGAAGCGAAGAGAAACAGTCCCTCGTGGCGCAGTCTTGGTCGTCAAACAACGCCTTCGCTCATTGCGCTAGATCTATCGACGCGATCATGGCAGCAGCGAGCCACCTACCCGTCTGGCACCTCGTCGACTGCAAGGGGAAGATTCTGGGGAAGATCGCACAGCGGATAAGCATTGCGCTGCGCGGAAAGTATAAGCCCGTGCACGAGCCTTCCGGTAAGTCACTGCTACGCCACAGGCACACGTCTCTAATTCCGTTGAAGACGATTGCGGTGACTATGTCGTCGTCATAAATGCCCGACACGCTGTTCTTACTGGGAAGAAGGCCGACGACAAAGTTTACCACTGGCATTCGGGCTGGCAAGGCAACCAGACGGTCATCACACATAAACAGTTCGCCACGAAGCATCCTACAGGGGTACGTGCTCTCTGTTGCTATTTGCAAGTTGTCCGATTAAGTCTTTTTGTCTTGCAGCCGTTGAAGAAGGCCGTGTGGGGAGCTATGCCGAAGAACAGGCTCAGCAAGCTTCAATTTCAGAGGCTCTTCGTGTTTGCTGATGACGACCATCCCTATAAAGACAACATATTGAAGTCTTACGTTTAATAATGTTTTAAAAATGTACATATAAATTTAACAACGGTCAAGGCCTACAGTGCCGCTGACGGTATGGCTTAAGCAGGGTTTCACCTCTGGCACCAATAAATACGAACTACACAACGAGGCCTTTTGGGCTCTTTGGCGCCGCGCTACTTCAGGCGGTCGCCGTGCCCACCAAAAGGCTCTCCTATAGTAATATATATTGCTGGCCCGATTTTCCACACTCATTTGCATCGTTTACAGAAGCGAACAGCGTGCTGGGATTCTCCGTCTTGTCCTTGAACGGGAACAACGTCATCCGCCCGCCAGAGTCGCTCCACTTCAGCGCTCCATCTCCTTCAGTAATCCGGATAGCACGATAGCAGAAACACGTCGGCGTCGATGGCCCGCAGTTTTTGGTCGTGCGGCAGGACGACGTTGAGAACCTTTAGGCGTAGATGTCGTAGATGTCTTGATTGCTCCTACGAGACCTCGAGTCCGGATGCCACACGAGGAAACGTCTGCGTTGGCTGGATTCGCGAGGCGTTCGAAATGCCGCGTTGGCCATCGACAGGGTAACTCCTCTGCGAATATAAATGTTGACCATGTTGACCGATACGTTGCTCAAGCAACACGGTTGATGGTTGGGATCGAAGACATTGCTTATTTTGAAACTCCGACACCGCTTCACCGAATCGACGAAGTCATCAAGCCCCGTCGTCGTCACAACGAATGCCTGAATGCGTCGACACAGTGCCTCGGGCGCGAATCGTCAGCGGAAGGGAGCTGGTGTTGGTAGGAAGACCACCGAAGGCAACAGTGGCGGCAAGGGAGAGAACACGAAGGACGAGGGCAAAGAGGCCTTCGAAAGGCCGCAAGAAGGGATAAGGGAGTGTGGGCGAACAAGATGGTCTGCAGTCACCTCTTTGGCCAAAGCTGGCTCTCGTTTTGCAAAAAGCAACCTCCTTTTCGCTTCATCTCACTCCTCTTTCCCTCCTCGCCTAATGCACCGGCCTTTCCTTCGACCCTCCCCGGTTTGGAGGCCGGTGATTACCAATGGATGGTTAATCAATCGAACTTCTTATAGATTATTCTTCCAGCATTAATAACTCGGCTGCCTCCCCTGTCCTTCGCGCAGCCCTCGCGTTCCGTCGGGAGGTTGTTACTAGGACGAACGGCTGTGTTAAGCTACTAACCCAGTTTCCTCTCTCCCTTCACTCCCCTCAATTCGACCTCATGGTCCGCAAGGGTGATGGCTACCGAAGAACACAAACCTCGGAGCCGAGTTCGCAAGCGTTTGCCTTGTTGATATCTGCCTGTGTTCGTCTCGTTCAGCGATGCATGCGGAGAGTGTATTCTCACTCGTCGTTTATAAAAGGGGGAAGTCTGGATGACTTGGAATTTTCGTTGTAGTCGATATGCTGTCCATCAAGACATGCTCTACACGACGTAGTTGTTTGAAAATTGGCATGGTTGGATTTTGCTTATGTGAGGAACGCTTGCGAGCGGAAGGAGACAGTTGCCGTCCCATGGCAGCGGAGCACGATGCGCTCCTTTCCCCGACAGTATATCAGCACATTAACAACAAAACGACTGAGCGAAGCACATAGAACAAATTAAATACAAACCGATCTGGTTTCCAAACGTGACCACGAGTTAATGCGTTAATGCGCTCGCTGTTAGACTCTGCCCTCGACACAACTCGTGCACACAGCAAAGAACATATTGCACTCTTCTTGTTGTCTTGGTTCTTTCTGTTTTGGTTTTAAATCATTTTCTCTCTGTTTCGGTTTTAAATCATCATGTCTTTGGCGCCACCTTTCGAGGACGCTCTCAGGTTTGAGAGAGGAATAGGTTACGGGAACAATGAGGTGGTGGGGGTGACGAAGATTCAGTACATGGGAAGCCAAAGATGAAGAGATCGATGCAGCTCAATAAATAGATTGAATTATAACTGCCCAGCTCGATGGAATGCTTATGTACATATACATAATAAACACTATCTCCGATCATACTGAATCTTGATACGAAGACATTCCTCAATCTGGTCCGTCTCATTGTTCAAAAAAATAAGAGCCTCGGAGGACGAGACATGCTCCCGCGGAGGCATTATCCGAATGGCGATATACTGTGTCGCGCCGCCATCCAACACAAGCTGTTGTCCTTCCCGAAATTGAACCAACGTCTCGTTGCTCGTCTTTAAATAAAACATCTTTCGAATAGGGTATGGATTTGTATAGGAGACTCGCTGCAAGCTATTAGACGCGAGGCCTTAATTAGAAGTAAATTACCTTGTTTATGAATTTATCCCGAGACATGTTAATTTCGAATGACTTTGTGACAACCGGCTGAGAACTATGCGCGACGATTATCCAGCTGCAAATAACCGATCTTCGTTCTTGATCTGAGGTTTTGTTAACCAACGCAATGGCAGGCTCCGCATACCAACGAAGTTCATGAGGCATTCCTTCACACCAGGCATCTGTGGCCGAAGCACCAAAGCAACTTCATTTAACGCGTTGGCGATAAGCCTGAACGGAGCCGGCGTCAAAATCGCAAACTCGTCAGGGCGGCTCGCATAACACCGAGCGTTCTGCGTGTAAGAAGCACCCCTTAAAATGAGTGAGGCCGGATTTGCCTGCCCGAGGATACAATTCACGTCCAGTCTAGCAATATTAATCAGCATTATCACTCGGACGACATGGTACCGTTGCATTGCGTGGACGAACACCCTCCAAACCGCCGATAAAGACGTATGGAACGGATCGTCATAAAATAAGAAGTATAGAATGTGGGTTTCAGGAGCCGGACCGACCCGATGCTTAAACGTTAGCTCCTTGGAGTTCGTGTTTCGCTGCGCTTTATTAACACTTCCGTTAGCAACATGACTCTTACGGCTTCAACGAGCTGGCAGACGACATCCGGGTTATTGCACCGGACATACTTCGCTCCGGGGTTGGAGGTGTCGTGCAAGGTGTCGAAGCTCTTAGTGAAACCGACCGGGTTTCTTTCCGGCATAGGCATGCTGAACCTCAGCGTTTTACGGAACAGCTCACCCTCCGATTTAAAAAACCGCAGCGTCCTTTGTACAGAAAAGTTTGTCGGGATGATGGCGATGTTTATCAGACTGACAGGAACGCGCTTCGAGTTCATGAAAGCGACCTAAGCTCATTAAAGCAAACAACCAAACGTATATGCAAACATTGATAAGTCTTGGAGCGATCCCTCTTGTTGCTTCCTCAGTTTGAGTGTATGATACCCGTTCCTTAAGCACGTCGGACGTTCGCGCCTTCGACACAGGGCCACCCAAGAAACTCTGGAAGATGAACGGCACGGCCACCGTCTCATTTCCACTCAAGAAAATCGTCGACCCCCCATCCGGCCGTATCGATATGAGCTTGTCCTCGATGCCGTGTCGCACCGAGTAGACCTTCCGGAGATACTTCCACTCGGCCGGGTTTAGGACCAGCCGCAGCTCCTCGTCGTTCCAGTGAATCTCGAAGACGTGGTCGACGCTGTACGGGTTCGAAAAAAGAAACTCGAAGAAGTGGGCCTGGCCGAAGGTCGCGAAGATGCTGTGCGTCGTGCTGATTTGGCTGGAGAGGACCTTCTCGATAATGTCCGGCTTCCGCCTGTAAACCTTGTAAACGCGCGTGGAAATTAATAAATTACCTTTCTCGAAATATCATAAGCGTGTTTAAGTCGCGTTGTCTGTCTTGTCGCGAGGTCTGGTAGGAGTACGACCGCCGGTTGTCGTCGTCCTCTTTGCTAGCCTCGACGGCAAGCTTCGCCTGGACGCGTCGCATCTGGAGCATCTTCCGATGGCGCTCATTTAGAGATAAGATAACATCGCTGCTCTTGTCGCCGGACGTTTTGCCTGCCGCCGCATGGACTTTGTCGGGATTGTTCCGAAGCCGGTGCTCGTATGCCTGCGACAGAAGCTCGGCCAATTCAGGCTCAATCTCAACCATCTGCCGGTCATGTAAGTTTGCTCGCTTTATATTTACCAGGTTAAAACCTTTCGCGGAAATTGCACCGCTTCGACATGGGGCAAGGAGCCCAACCTAAAGTCCCGTACAATGATGGAAGACGCGTCATAGAAGTTGGACTTCCTTAGCGTATCCACCGGCATCTCGATCTCCGAGTATTTGCCAATAGATACTAATCGGACATGGAGTTTTCCCAATATCGTTGTTCGAAGCGCGTCACTGTGCGGCGTCGCCGCCAAATTATCCCTAGAGCTAAAATTGGAGGATGCCATCGTCTGCACAGGATCGCTGAGGTACTACTTTTTGTAAAGACGACGCTAACGCCAAAAGTTTGCTACCTCGTTGAGAACTATATCCAAGTCTTCCTCGAGATAAACGCCTGGATGTCCCTGACGCAGCATGGGCTTGATATCGGCCACTGCCGACCCGATGTGCAGGAAGGAATCGCCGTCCCATATATCAATATGCAGGGTGTTCGTGAGCATGTAGTGGAAGAACGGATTTAAGCCAAGTCGTTGGGCCTGGAGACAGAAAGACCTCTCCTGAGCAGGTTCGATCAAGTGCCTCATGTGGCATCCGGGTAAATCATCTAATGACTTATTACCAGACCGATGAACGTAAATCTTTACATGATATGGCCCCGTCCTCCGACATTGGATACAAGATCGCAGGCCACGTCTGAGCCTCGTCCCCCATAATGCTGGAGGACCTCAAGGGTAGAGATTGTTGCGACAAGTGTCCAGCATGCTCGTAGCTTTCATTTGGGACGGAGGCGCTGCGGCCGTGGAAGCTATTGAATGACTTTCCATGCTCCGAGTGGGGTAATGAACCTCGGTAGAGGAACATCCGCTCGGTTGAGCGGTACGGGGACGTGTAGAATTGGAAGGTGAAATAGACGCTATTCGGGTAATGACCTAGGAGCTAGAATTAGTAAAATGACAGCCTAGCCGGCAGCTCACGAACCGTTGAACCGCTTTTCTGTGTCAGAGTTAAATGTTATCCCCATGAAGGTCGTGGTGATTTCGTTGATACCGTACTTGTCCTTGTCCTCCAGCTTGAAGTCCGGTGAACGAATCGGATCAACGATCTTAACCGGCCTGCAACCCGTCTCGTCGAGCGGCAGCGGTATCCCAGCGTTAAGCAGCCGCGCACGCTCGCCCCTCCCCAGAGTAACAGCTGGATGCTTCGACACGCGAGGGACATGCATGGTGTCGACTTGGACAAACTCGCGTTCTGGGACGGGGTCCATATCCTCCGTGTGATAGTTGGAGTCTTCACTATCGGGTGTGCTCGACCGTCTGCCAGATTCGGAGTGACGAGATGCCGTCGGAGACGGCGACGGTAAGGCACGTTCTACATGATCATCAACCGGCGGCAGATCCACTTCGAGGCCTCTGGTCATCACCTCTAGCTCCTTCGGAGGATAGCGGGGGCTTGGCCGCTCGAATTGCTGGCCACTGTCGTCAAGATGAAACGAAAACGACAGCGTCATCGGATCTTCCCTGGTGGCTTTCCGACCCTTGTTGTCAGCAAACAGGTCGAACTCCTCATTCAGGTTCTCGACTGCATCTGGCTGAAGCATCAAGGAGCAGTAGGGGTTCATGGGACCCTTCGTAGTCAGACGCAGATGGGGGGAGCCTTCATCTGAAGCATAATCAAAACAGGCACAGGCAACGGAGGCAAAGGAAGAAGGATGTTTACCGTGACTTGACGCTGGATTCCACGCACACCATCCGATAGGAACGATTTTCTCGACGCCAGTCTTCATCAAGGACCTCTTCTCGCTCCCCCCAAACTTCTCCAGAATTCCGATTAAACCCCCCTTCTTCTCCGGCTCCGCACTCGTCGGCAGCAAGATCTTGTATTCGACGATAAACACCAGCGCCAGTCCGCTGTCGTTCATGTAGTTGTGAAGCTTCACGTTCCCGTCGAAGCAGAGATGGAAGCCATCGCCTCCCAGCTCCTCCACGTGAACGACCTCCAAAGTCGTGATGACGGGTTTGGCGACAAACGTCTGCGTGTTGTGGAAGCTAATATGGATCCGCCTCTCGACGATCTCCGGAAGGGCATGTTCTCCTTCACCCGCCATAGACTCTGGCGCTAGCATAGAATGCGACATATGAACTTCGGACAGCAGGCTCTCCTCAAACTTGGAGACGGAGGGGAAAAGGGATATGTTTATCTACTTTGCACGTCAGAGGCTACTTGAAGACAGGTTAAGGGGTCTTACCTTCGAGATGGTGGCGGGCAATGGGTCTATCGCCTGCACGTACCCATCGGTTGAGATCGACAGACCCGGCACATCATCTCCTCTGCTAATCCACATGTTTTCCCTCCACAGATGCGTGAATGGTCGAACATCAGGTCTGCCAGCGAAGTGGAAGCTGAACATAGCGCCGGGAATTTTGGCCAACATCGGCGTCTCATCAAGAGATACTCTGAGCAGATCGGATACAAACATAAGAAGCCGGGGACTTCCGTAATACAATGGCAGCCTTTGTTGAATAAGTGACTTTTTCTTTTTCTCCGACCTGGCACTAACCGTCGCTCGTTGCCGTTATGAGGCTGGAATGGCGTGAGGGCCTCCTCGTCTCTCCATTCTTCCTCAAGATCCAAACCGTCCCTCCGCGGGTCAAACAAAGGGAAAAAGGTCCAACCCGCAGAGACGTTATGATACGATTTTGTCTCCCCGTTGCTCCGGTCGTCGACTAGCGCGGTTAAAACGACTTCTGTTCACGGAAGAAATATTACTTAGCAGGGAAAACTCAAAGACCGCAGCAATCGACGGGCTTGTCAAGCTCGTATGCATCAGTAGAGACTGAATTACGGAGTTAGGGGCGACACTGTGGGCTGCCACTTACATTCGCATCAAGGTTGATTGCTATCCGATGACCAGACGCGCCCTCGCTCGAAGTCAAGCCGTTCTTATCGAAACTCGTCTGCACGAACAACCCCCGCGACCGCCCGAGTTCGCCGCTGACGCGCTCGTCCTCATCACCCTCTTCCTCTTCCTCTTCGTCCTCGTCTTCGTCGTCCTCATCATCCTCGTCGTCATCCTCGTCGTCATCCTCATCATCCTCGTCGTCATCCTCGTCGTCGTCATCTATTTCCGTTCCTTCGGTGTCATCTTCTTCCTCATCACCTCCTTCGCTTTCCCCGTGCTCCGAATCCGTCCTATTGCTCCGTTCCAGATTGAAATTTACGTCCTTTTCATAACTTCGCCGCGAGCTCTGCGGCCCGCCCCTCTTTCGCGACCCATTGCTGCTGCTCGCAGGATTACTTTGAGAGTGCCGCCGTCCATCTCTAGATGTACGGTCCCATCCCCCAGTGCTCTGCGACGCGTTCTCGTTCATCGTACGGCCATCCGAGCCGGCCAGGTCCCTCGTGGCGGACTTCCCTCCAGCGAAGACGGGCGAATCCTTCCCCTCCGACTTGGCCCTGACGTCGATCAGGTGCGGCTGAATCCACGTCCTCCCAAAGAAGGCATTGCTCTCCATGTCGAAGAACGACGCACGGACCTGCAGGAACAGCTCGTCTGATGAGGCGATGTACTCGTTACTGACGTAGTGCGGCACTGGGAGGCCGGTCACGCGGTCCATCTTCAGGCAGTAGGGCAGCCTTGCGGACGGCGGCACCGCGAGAGACGCCAGCAGCGAGCGGCTCTGATGCTCTTGCGCATACAGATGAGTGGACGAGGCGCGGCGCGGGTCCGATGCGACTGGGACGGGGAGGGTGAACGCATTCTGGGCATATCTCTCCAGCCAGTCCTCCATTATGCGCTCAACTCCGATCTCTTTGACGCCCACAACGTTCCACTTCATTCAACAGCATTCAAGCCACATCGCCGCCACCCTGTCCACTTTTCGCACTGTCCACCATCAACGTTGCCCATCATTCGACATTCTCATTCTTTGAATTACATAGTCCACTGTCTGGCCAAGAAGCCCGAGCGCCTCCGTCGCCAGCTCTTCGATCGGGACAATGTGATCGCCCGCCTGTCGCGGGACCTAACGCCAGGCGTAATCTCACGACAACGGTTCGGTGCCTGCAGGCTTCCATCGCGGCGCTGACGACGCCTCTGCCTCCCGTACAGCCGCTGCACCCGCTCCCGGCCGCGTCTTCGTCGTCCGACGCACATCCTCCGCGACAAGCGCCCAAGCCGCCCGCCATGACACTCCATCACTCTGTCCACCCACCGACCCAACCCCAGCCACATCCGAGATGGCCCAACTTCATGCCTCCTGAGCGGAGATCGTTCGACGCTACTGCCCCCCATTCTCAGTTCGTTCGGACCTATGCTGGTGATTAATCAAGTTTGAATTTGGACGCGGATGGCCATCACACTGCAGTGAGATTTGTCATTCTAAAATGCTACCAAATCGCTCTCACTTGAGTCAGCGACAAAGCATGCCTCTTTGCTACATCCCGGCTGACTTCAACCTCGACGCCCCAGGTGGGGTGTTGATGCTGGCGACGCCTTCCCGGGCTTCGGCGGCAGGAGCGACCGTCTCAACTACCCAATCGACCCAATCGCTTGTGTCCACTCGAGGTCGGCGTGGAAGCCGCGACGTGTCCACCATACTCAGTGACCTTTTGTCCGCCCATGTCCACTGTCCTCATGGCAGTTTTACGTGACCATGGAAGCGGACTTGGGGCGACAACAGCCGGCAAGGCGGTCTCGTGTATGACAGCGCCGGTTCGAGGGCAGCCTGATAATGGCTGCTGGAAGGTGCAAAGAGGTTAAAACATCGTCCAACTCGTTTTGCAGGGAGTCCGCCATCCTTGTGGCTTGATTTCAGTCAAAAGTACGCCATGCGCCGACGAGGTTCAACGCCACAGCAATGGCGGCAATCGCGGCAACCCCAGTCGCACTCTCGCTCACCGGATCCTTGGGGACGCGATCAAGGCTCGCCTGCTCCGGCTTGGGGTACCGTGCGGCCGTCGAAGGACTGGCGTCAGCCGAACACAGACACCGGCGAGGGTTGGGGC
>JADGJL010000142.1:3206-37498 GCA_027600665.1 Irineochytrium annulatum | reverse complement strand
CTCCTCCCCGGCCCCCACCGTCTCGGATATTCACGCTCGCTTCTTCACCATGTCGTCGTCTCCATCGAACTCCCATCGTTCGCGCCTCGAGAACGAGCCGGATTGCTCCACCCACGCTCCGTCCGTCCCCACCGCGTCGTTTCCGCTCCCTCCTGAGATGGCGCGAGCCGTCGCCTGTCTCCTTCCTCCGCTCGATGCTCTCAAGCTCGCCCAGCTGTCCCGGACCGCCAAGGGCCAGTTCTCCTTCGTCGCAGATGAGCTCTCCTTCGCCGTCACATCCCTTCGGAACACCTTGTTCAGCCATCACACCTTGACCACGCGGGTCTCCTCCACATCAACTCCCCATTTCCCGACCCAGCCGGCAGCACCTGGCCCGTATAACGCGGACGTCGAGAACCTCTTCAGCAGCTGGAAGAATCTCAAGAACCTCGGATCCATCGAATGGCAGACGCTCCCGCCTAACTACTGGGCCGCGCTGCTCTTTGTTATGAACCTGACGAGGCACACGGCGCGGAAGCTTACGGTCAACTTCTCGTGGTGCGCCAACTGCGATACTTCCCACGACCTGCCCGACTTCCCACGGCCTGGTCGGGACCCGCTCGCCGTCGCGCTCATTGCCGCGCTGACGTTGAGAGGCAATGCCGTCGATCTGCTCGTAAATGACATGTTTGCTTTGAGATGGGTCGCGGCGCAGGATGATGTCGAGTCACTGGAGATCCTTCTGGCCAAGGCAAACCTCAAGTACGTTCAGCGACCTTTTCTTGCTCGTTCGCGCTGTTTGCCTTTTCCACTTTTGGTTTTTTTTAGCGTATTTTTCTCCTGTCACTTAATGTGATATCCTAACTGCGCGGTACATTTCCTTCCTTCTCTGCTTCATCACAAAATAGGTCTAACCAACGCGTTCTTGACACGGTGTTCAGCACAGCCGTCAACAACATGAGCGGTCGCTGCGCCGGCTTTCTCCTCCGCAAAACCGATTACCAAGTGACCGATTCGTCGCTCTCGCTCGCGGCCGAAATTGCCGTCGACCTCGGCGGCGCCGACGTTCTCGTGGCCGTGCTGGCCCGCATGGCGCGCGACGGCATTGAGCTTAACGACCTCGACCTCCTCATCAAAAGCGCCTGCCAGAAGGGCCACGACAAGGTCCTTATGATGCTCCTACTCGAGGCGCGCGGCGGGTCGCGGCGCATGTCGCTTGAGATTTGCGCGTGCACGCTCAACTTCGCCGTCGACCACCAGGCGGCCGACATGGTGCGCTTGCTCTTGACCGTCGGCGAGGTCGACCCGTCTGCGGGCCTGCTCGAGGTCCACCTGCCCGACGAGCACGCGGTTCGGCGGCCGCTTCTTAAGGCTTGCGATGTGGGCGATACCGAGATCGTCCAGCTGCTTCTTCGCAGCAACCGCGTCGACCCGACTGTGGAGGACAATGCGCCGATTAAGCTCGCCGTCGTTGGGAACCATCTCCAGCTGTTCAGGCTCCTCCTTCGCCTTCAAGCCGTCCGGAAGTCCCTGGACGCGAACGAGCTTCTTGACGTTGCGGCCGCTAAGGGAGGCACCGATGTCGTCTCCGATCTCCTCCGGAGCGGCCTCCTCAAGAATAGTACCCCCTGCGGTGGCATAGCGCAAGCCGCCTTCCACGGCCACACCCGCATCGTGCAACTCCTCCTCCACTCCCTAGTCAACATCACACCTCACCTCGCCGGCGAGAGCCTCATCGCCGCCTCCGCCAACGACCACCCGGACATTGTCGACACCTTCCTCCGGCTGCCTCCCAACCGCATCGACCCTACCTTCCGCTCGAACGCGTCGCTCCGCATCGCATGCGAGCGCGGCAACGAGCAAATCGTCCGCATGCTCCTCGCGGACCCGCGCGTCGACCCGTCCGACCTCGGGGACCAGGCACTCACCCTCGCTTGCAAACTCGGCCACACACGGATCGCCGAGCTGCTCCTCAACACGGGCCGCGTCGACCCATCCGCGGACGGCTCCGTCGCTCTCCGACACGCGGCACGCGAGGGTCGCGCGGCCATCCTCCAAATGCTCATTGACACCGGACGGGCCGACCCTGCAGCGGACGACAACCAGGCCATCCGGGCCGCGTCAGCGTACGGGCACGCCGAATGCGCCTCGATCCTCCTCGCGTGCTCAACCGTCGACCCCGCGTGCTCATCCAACACCTCCATTCGCTCCGCCTGCGAGCGCGGCCACCTGCGGGTCGTCGAGATCCTCCTAGCCGACGACCGCGTCGACCCGTCCGCCCTGGCGAACGAGTGCATCCGCCTCGCGAGCAAGAACGGGCACGCGAGCGTTGTGGAGCGGCTGCTCGCCCACCCGCGCGTCGACGCCGCGGCGATGGACAACGACGCCGTCCGGCTCGCGTGCACGCACGGTCGCGCGAGCTGCGTCTCCCTTCTCCTGGCGCCATGCGTGCGCTCGATCGCGGACGGGAAGCGGCGCGAGAAGGAGGCGCTGGCGTTGATTCGGACCGCGTCGGCCCGCGGCCACGAGGAGGTCGTACGTGTTCTCATCGAGTCCGACGTCGTGGGTCCCGCGCTTGTCGTCGACGCCGTGGTTCGCATCGCGGGGCCGTGTGGGCACGCTCACCTGATCCGAATGATGTTGGGCAGGTATGAGCTGGGCCTGTGGGCGGACGCGAGCGTGTTCGCTATAGAGGCGGCGGTTATGAAGGGGTTCCACGAGGTTGTGAGGGCGTTCGTGTGGGCGTCGGAGAGGTTACAGTTCACGGAAAATGATCAGGAGAGGCTGTTGGGGATTGCGGAGGGAGCGGATGTGCAGATGAAATGGTTAGTTGAGTGCCTTCTCAACATCGAGTCGTCTTGAGGAGAGTTTCTGTCATAATTTCTTTTGCTATTTCCCGACATTACTTCCTCCCTTGGCATAAGTTTCCGTCGCTAGACCTCTACATGTCGGCCCCACGCCTCTTTGTACATATCTCGCGCCGCCCTCTTTCATAATTATTTCCACGCCTTTTAGCATAACGTCACTCATGTTTCTTCTTTTCGCCAAGTAGAACCGCCAGCTGCGGTTCTTGCCTTCATTGCCTTCCGGTGTAAGGTTGTTCGTTCTCGTCCTGCTGTATTATCTGTAAAAACAACACACCGCAACTTTCTCGTTCACTTACACCTCCAATGGTCTCTGCCTTTCTATCATTACGTACATCTGCATATTTATTACGACTCCTAGTGCAGTCGACTTCATGCTTAGCTAACGATATCCTTTCTCTTTGCTCTTCTCGTAGCACTCACTTATGCGAACTACTATTAAATACAACACCCAGGCGGTATAACGCCGTCGTGGTCCACCACCTAATCAACCGCTCTTTCCGTGACTAGTCACGACGACCCTCGCCGGACTCAAAGGCTCAGTCAGTTTTGAAGTTTCGTGAAGACTAAATAACAGCGTGCCATGAATACTGTTTCTACCATTTAACTTTTTTATGTAAGTACTTTTTGTCGGCTTTTATTTTGAATGTATTAGGGAAGATGGGTCGCCCGTAGAAAAGTATGGAGGTCATTGTCGAGTGACGGAAAATTTGATCCTAAGGATTTCAAATCGACAGAAACCGAAGTAAAGCAGCGCAACAACAAACTTCAGAGAACGAGGCGCTGTTGACAGGAGAAAATGGGTCGGAGCTCACGTGTCCAAAGGGAGGTTTGCAGGTGCAAAGGTAAGACGCAAGTAGGGACGAGGACGTGCAAGCTGAAGGCTATGGCCAATCAGGCGAGCAGAGGCGAAGAACTCTCACGACATAACGTAGCGCTTCTAACAGAAAGTCCAACTGTCGCGAGGGAAAATTTGATATTGTCAAATTCACCTGATGCATTCTCAGAATAACACAGTGAAGTATTCTTACAAACCGTTTGGGTGCCGGCGTTCCACCAGTGGTCTCTACTTACAATTGCGAAGATCGAAATTGGGATTTAGAGCCGCAACTACATTACACATTCTGACGGGCGATGCAAGGGAAGGGAATAATTTATGTACCACAGCAATGCGCTAAGTCAAGTGCTGAAAAAACCAGAGAAAGTGCTAGCTAAACGCCAAACCATCATCACCATCCGTAGTGGACTGTAGGGTCCAGCACGGTTGATACACCATCATCAGGGGGTTCAACCAGACCAAGTCCCATCCACACATCCCTCGCCCTCCTGTATACCCCCGCGCTATCCAAAATCTTAGCTGCAAGCGGTCTATGCCCCAGCCGTGTCGCCATCTCCACCGCCGCGTCCACCCTCATAGTCTCGTACCCAATAAGCTCCAAAAGCTCCCACACAACCAAATCATGACGCCGTTCCATTGCCACTTTTATCCATCCGTCAAACCATCGCTCGTAGCGAACAAACCCGCCACCTCGCCGGCCCCACTTCCCCCCTTCATCCAATACAAACGGCCACATGCAGCGAACCATCTCGGCGTTCCCATGTTCTATTGCCACCTTCATCGCCGTCCCGTCTCGGTCGCCGTCGGCCCGATGAGACACGAGCGGATCGATGTGGCCACGTGACATCAGTAGCTCGGCGCAACGAAAATGACCTTGCCCGACCGCCAACGCCAAGGCCTCCCCTCCCCCGGCAATAGGTTCGCCATTGTCCGTCCCACTCTTAGAACCCGCCATGAAATTTAACAGGATTGAAACGATATCGATATGGTTGTTACACGCCGCCTCCGCCAGCGCCGCCCCTCCTCCCACATCCGGGTTCACCATCCCTGTTCCCAGCAGCGTCAGCACAACGTCGACGTGCCCATTCTCACTCGCCGTCCGTAGCGGAGCCCCGGCGTCCACGGCAACATCGACGTCCGGCAGGGTAATCAACCACTTCACAACATCAGCGTGACCATTCTCGCTCGCGAGGCGAATCGCGAGGTTCTCGTCGCTAGCTGGGTTGGCACCCCGATCGAACAAAAAGCCGCACATGGCGAGTGCGCCGAAAGCGCAGGCGCACTGGAGGAGCTTGTCGAGGTCCTTCGTTGCGACGCGGCAGTGGGAAAGTAGCGTCTCCATATCGGAGACCTGGTCCGTAGTCGAGACCCACATCAGGCTAAAGTGCTCGTCGAGGGTGAGATCAACGCCGCGGAGGTTAACAGCTTGCGTAAGGGACGTGATGATGGGGTCCGGGAATGGCCGTGGTCGCGGGCTGAAATTTGTATACGTTAGCACCACTATTTTGTAATATATACAACGTACGGCGGGGGATCATACGCCGGGTAAAACAAGTAGAAGGTGGCTTCCGTCAGCCCCTTCAGACATAGCAGCGCGGACCAGTACACCAGATCTAAGCGGTCAAAATTCAACACCTTCAAATGAGCCTCGTCAGCCGCCGTCAATGCAGTAGTGAGATTTGATGCATAGATGGAAGTGCTCGGTCGTGGTTGAGCGTCGATAGGAGCTGAACTCGAAGGTTGTGATGTTGTAGCATCAGCCGCCGTTGGTGAATTTTCAGTTCCTGGCGTTTCTTCAGGCACAGCGAGGAGATAAATACGTAGATTCCGTAATGCGAAAGAGAACTCGGCTCGGAACTGCAGTGATCGACACCACCGGTTTAAAGCCGCAACTTTATGCACCTCAAGAGGGTGCAAGTAGACCGCGATCGCGCGGACTGTCTCTGGAGGAAGTGACAGGAATGACAGACGGACGCGTGCCACGGGCCCTTCGGCGACGGCCGCGATACCTTTTCCATTCGCGGCAATTAGAACGGACAGAAAACGTGCAGGCCGAGAACTACATAAAAAGGGAGAAGGCCCCCAGCTCACCGCAGTGGAAGAAGCCGGCGAGCGGCTTGCGAATTGTCGAGGTGGAGGTCGATGTAGCTGTGGAGGACGAGCTTGTGGACTTGTGGAAGGAGGAGAATGCGAACTTGGGACCGTGTCCGTAGGCCGATGCCGGGAGGATCCCGGCGATGGAGCTCGAAGGTACTCTCATTTTGTGCCGCTGTCGAGCGCAGACCTTCAGCGTATGCCCGCGCGCCACCACCACCAGAACGTTGTCGGAGTTAAATGATTACCGTATGGTAATATGGACATGCGAGCAGGCATGCAGGACGAAATATAGTTTATGATCGATTATATGTAGTAATTAATGGCAAGACTAAAACACATGAAGAGTTCAAACTGCAGCAACGCTGTAATACAGCAATGAGGAGGGAGCCTATAACCACAGCTCCAATTGTACTGAAATAACACCGTCCGCATCAAAAGTCCCGTTCTAGACGTCCTCGTTATCGTCCGTCATAGCCCTTTCTCGTGGTGCCATCGTCGTTGGCCACAGTGCCGGTGCGCAGAGCGCAAGGAGTGGGGCGTTCAAGTCGCCATCCGGGAGCACCCTGCCAGCGGGCGACGCGCTAACACGTAGTGCATGCACGAGCGGCTTTTCACACAGTGTTAGGGAGGGAAAGTTGCAGAGTATAACTCACATCCGGCGCGATCGCCGGAGACGGGGCAACTCGCGGTGGCAACCCCGGCGACTTCGACTTGTTCTCACGCGTAAGGTGCCTAATAGGGTCGTCGATCGCCGGCAACCGAGGCTGCGGCTCCGTAACGTTTTCGCCGAGGTTTTCTATAGGTGTATCGAGCATCTGGGGAATTGCTTGCCATAAGGAGGCAAACACCATGTATCTCTCCTCCATCAGCGTTTGGTACCGGTACGCCAGTCTGATGTTAGGCACGTTTGTCTTCGGGATAGCTGATCTTATTAGTGTTACATTTGGGATAAAACCATACCATTGCCGGCTGGCCCGGGAAGATCGCAGTTTTCACCTAACCAATGTCTCTTGCACTGCATTTCCCACCCGCTCTGTAAAACGCTGTTCCTCGCAATTTCGCACATGTCAGCCGACGATAGTTTCCAAATCTAACCCAGTTAGCTAAGTGATCGAAAAGACGTCGGATCACCTGTGCGGCAACGCTGAACTCCTCAATAAGAGGTTCTTTTGTAAAGTGGAACTGCAACGGATCGTCCGTTGACAGCGAAACGTTCATTCCCCTTTGGAAGAAGTTGAAGAAGGGATTCCGCTCGTACGCCAAAAAGAGAGCGTTGTTTGATAGCGGCGACATCGCAATACCAATTTGATCCAGGTAGAATCTAATGCGCATAAGCTACACGAGGCTCACAAGCAAAAATATTCTTACAAGTACTGCAGGGCAGGGACCTTGCGTAACAAAATACCGTGGCTGATACTGTGCGAGGTGAGGAAGGCGGCTGTAAGGTGATCGGTGTCGCCAGCTTCACCGGCATGAGGCCGGAACACGAAGGTGTCTAAAGAGAATTAAAAGTGCCGAAAGGATTAATGCGTACTAAATTTTCTCTCCTTCCGCCATGCATTCAATGCGCACATGTTCGTGTACATGAAGTAAAGATAATAAGTGTACGGAGGGTTTAAGGCAATCGTCCACTCGCGCGGGGTCGGAAACCTTTCATTGATTAGCACTACGAGGGGAGAAATCAGATACGCACTTCTTGTACGTCCTCCTCTCCGCCTTGCTCTCGTCGTCGACGCTATCAAATCCAATAACCCGTTGCAAGAAGATGTGCAAGCTCGGATGAGATGACGGGTCCTGCGTGACTTCAAATAGAGGTTCGAAAATGTCTACGCAAATTAGTCACTGTCACTAGCTCAGTCACGTACTTCGGATGACGTCCTCAAAATCATTCACAAGCTTCTGCTCCTTGTAGACGTTGTACAAGCGAGGGATTTGAACCAGCCAACGAACATTCGGCGAGAACAGCTTGTTGTTAATCACCCAATCAGCAAGTTTGTCCCACTCATTCTTGTTGCTAGACCGCAGATAAGCCTTGGAGTCAATGAAGACAAATATATATACCGGCCATAAATTGATATGCGGTACTCCGCCATCTGATACTTGCTGGCCTCCAAATCCGAAAAGACTTCTACAACGGGGGTTACTCCGGGTAGATAGCAACTTCACAAACCCTTCGTTAGCTCAGCAAGGTATCGCCCGCGAATAAAGTTGTCGGTCTTCAAAAAGATCTCCCGAAGACGACTTTCCCCGACTGGGTTGTATTTCAGGTTGAACTTATCGAAGCGGTGGAAAGAGTCTTTGTGCGCCTTGCGAAAAAAAAATTTAGTCAAGAACGCAGTTAGCTATATCGTACATGCATATCAAGCGTATCAATGCTAAGGTCGTAGGCGGTGAGGTTCAAACTCTCGAACACTTGTTTTAATGTCAAATTTTTCCCGTCACGGAAAATAACAGTCTCATCCGCCGCCTTCTTCAGCTTCGACTTGATAAACCGAAGCAGGTGCTTGGCGTTCATGCACGAGCTATGGTGGACGTGGGTGTCAACCTTCCGTACGTTGTAGAAATCACGGTGGGGAACGCGCTTAACAATGTCATTCCTTTAGCACGACTGAAGTATGACAAACCTTGGCCTCCGCCATTTCTTGGTATTCGTTCAGTAACGTGTACATTTGAAATTTGCTCTCTAAATATCTCAACCGGCGGAAAGCGAAGCTTTTAATAGGGCCATCCGATATAGAGGACAGGATGAAGTCCTGATCTTGGTAATACTCCTTAATCGTAGGAAAGGTGTAGAGAGAGATTCCTGCATGGAAACGTCAGTAAGTGCGCCTTGCAATAGGGATCACCTCGTGAGTCGTAAATTTTGTAATATCCTTCGGGAGCAAGCTTAAACGTATACTAATCATTCAAGACGTCAGTATCCACGATTGCAGGCTCTCATACCTCATGCTTAGGCGGGATCTCGCATTTTCGAATGTCGAATTCCTCGTTAGGCTCAGGAATAGTGGGATTGTTTTCGCCATATGGGTAGGCGGGTTTCGGTGGCTTCGGATATATCACCCAGCTGTCGTCGTCTTTCGGGTTGTCACCGGGGCATTGAAGACTCGCCTTGTCCAACTTTAGTCCTAGATGCCAAAATGGAGACTAACTTGCATGTACTTTTTACGCAACTCAAGACACCTCTGCATGACGTCAAAGATTTTCTTCAGCTCCGAGCTAAGTTCATCCGGCGACTCCTCGTGCACTGTGCCTTCGTCAAATTGGTGGCAGCAGAAGTAAGAATGTACCATCTGCTCTCGCAAACGCAGCAACTCCTTCCGAGGTAACCGCCGTCCCCGTAACGCTCGCCATCCGCTCCGCAAGGCTTAGAGATGGATATCTCCCCGCGTCCGCCAATGTAGTCAATCCCTCGTCCGATGTAGACGACCTTCCGGAGATAGAAACAGCTGCAATCGAGCGCATCATCTCCTCGTCGGCAGGAGGCATTCCTGAGCCCAGAGGACTCGATTTATTGATCTTATTTGCCCTATTTACAATCAACAACCATGCAAAAGAAGGAGAAGGCAGAAGACGATCCAAAGAACATCAACTGACCAAAACGCAGAGCCTTCGTGCTTATCTTCGCGAAGGTCTGCGATTTGTTAACAACGACGAAGCAATGGAGGTTGTTTACTATAGTATCCGCGCCTCACAGGCATCGGGGAAGCGCTCATGAGGTCCGACGAGCTGCCCATCGGCGACAGCGGCGGTGGGGTCGCGGCATGCAGGTAATCGCGCTGCATCGTCTGAGATCCTTTGCAATGTCGGGAGGGTCAGTCTTTTTGAATGACTCAGTCACTGAGCCGATGCGGACATCGGACATCAAATGTTGTCGTCTCTGCCTCCGGAAACCTCAAGGGGCTACATCATCGCCAAATACTAACAAAGCTGGAGGAGGGAAACTAAAATGCACTACGTCGAGCAGAGTGTCGCGGTTGCTGCAAAGCTGGAGGAGGACAACCCGATGGACTACGGCGAGCAGAATTGCTACATGCATCGTATTCTTACTCGCGGCAAGACTGCTCAAGAAGCCGTTACTCGCACGGTAAAGGAAGGCCGTACTGCAAAGTTGAGCTTGGAACTCAGCCTGTAGAAGGCAGTCCTTCCATTCCGCGTAAAGGGTCGACAAGGGAAAGAAAGGCGTCGTGACGCTACAGCTGAGATTAAAATGTCGTGCGTCTGCCACTGCATGATTGGCTGCCACCTGCGCATAGGCTTCGCTATCTCCAACGGCGATACTAAGGAGGCTGTTTAAGCAGGCCTTGTGAAGTCGAGTCCGACGGTGCGGGACATGGCTTGCATGAGCTGTGTTCGTTCTTAAAAAAGTGGAATTCAAACCTGCAATTCAACTCTGCCGACAACCCCGCGCATCTTAACACCGCATTGATCATTCCAGAATCCTGCCGATTGGGATTATCAAGAAGACGATGGCTACGAACCCAAGCCCAATAAGAAGGTGAAGTGATCGCATTCTGGGTGCTCACATGTATCACATTGTTGATTCTCAAAGGTTTGCGCGAAGAAGCAAGGCCCCCACCCAACGCAAAGCTGAGGCGGAGATGAGAGCGATGGCGACTCGAAGCCCTTGGCCACCAAGGGCTGCGGCCAGAAGGATGACGATGGCGGGGAGAAGCCGAAAAGGAAGTCCGCTGCGGGGACAAGCATAAGCGAAGCGGTCTGAGAATTGTTTTTCTATTGTACGAGCACGTTTGTGCAATAATGCTGTGTTGTTGCTGTTCAGTCGCACTTAGTCGCCGAAGATGTTCATAGCTTGCATGCATTCACTACTAAAAAGCGATTTCAAAAAAGTGAACGGTGTGTCCAGCGTTCTTCAGATGGCCCGCCCTTCTTCGTGAGAGCCAAGGCCCCGCCTGGCTCCTTAGTGCATGTGTGAATGAAATTGAACAGGATACCACATCATAGGCTAGAGTTACGGTGGATGAATAGATCAAATGGTAGAATGGATTGTTGGATGGGAATTTCACACGCCGCCGCCAGAAATCATGAACTCAAGTCAAATAGCGTCGGCCATGTCGATGGACGACAGGTGACCACTCCTTATGGCTCATGTCGCCGTTTAACAAAGCAAGGTGTCCCGCGTACGCGCCGTTCTTTGGAATGGCTGGAGCCTGCGCTGCGATGGTCCTTTCATCGGTGAGCTAGTGATGAGTTTTGGAGGCGATCGGACTGACTGACCTCATCGTTCTAGGTCGGCGCTGCGTACGGGACTGCCAAGTCCGGCATTGGGATTGCAGGCGTTGGAACTTTTAGGCCTGACCTGATGATGAAGTCATTGATCCCCGTTGTCATGGCCGGTGAGATCGCAGCAACGTTCCAAGAGTGTGCTAACGGACTTTAACAGGTATCGTGGCGGTGTACGGTCTCGTCGTTTCTGTCCTGATCGCAAACGACATGTCGCCTACAAGCAAATATTCTCTCTTCGCCGGATTTGTTCACCTTGGTGCCGGGTTGAGCACGGGCCTTGCTGGAATGGCTGCTGGCTATGCGATTGGCATCGTAGGCGATTCGTGCGTCCGGGGATACCTATACCAGCCAAAGATGTTTGTAGGGATGGTGTTGATTTTAATTTTCGCTGAGGTTCTGGGTCTTTATGGTCTTATTGTTAGCTTGATTCTTAACACGAAGGCGAAAAGTGTATGTTAAAACACGGAGTACCTATTTCCGTCAGCACTATAGTGAACAGTCGCGCCTCAGCACAAATGATATATTATTTATATGTGACTCTTTCTAACTGGCCCTTTTACTGTGGCTCTACAACAGTTCATCGTCCTTCATCTCAGAAACAGGGACAGAGTCGGTGGTGTACGATGCAAGGTCGTCAAAGTCGAAATCACCCTGGAACAATTAAAGTTGTTTGCACCAAACGTCGACTCACCCGTAATGACCCTGTCCCGGTTGTGTTAACCTCCATGCTCAGATGGCTAACGTTGTCCGGAATTTTCTCTTCATCGTAAGAGCTCGCCGAGGTCGCCTGAAAATTCGCTCAGTTGGTGTAAGCAAGAGTCACCCTACCGAGCCGGCTCCGTTCATCTCCTCTCCATGAATATTAAGCGTAACGCGGTTTCCCGAACCGTTCACTGGTGTTGCGGGGCTTATATCGGGAGGGCCGTTGGGGAATTTGTTCTTAAGTTCTGCATCCCTTAATTTTGCAAATTCGAATTCATGTACGGACCTGCTACAAGATCCATCTCAAGGACGTCCTTCCACTCCGGGTATTCTTTCGCAGGGATCGGTCCCCTCTCCTTCTGCGCATTCAAGCGGGCCTCCACCGTTAGTGCGTACTTGAAATCGGGGAACAGATTTTCGTAGGTTGACGGGTCTGCTATCGCCTCGGCGCTCTTCTTCTTGTTTGCCTTGATCAAAGCTTCCTTCCACAGAGCAACGACGCGGGAGATATGGGACGGTGCGTAGGTCCTCGCAAGGAAGGCAGCCTCGGCAAATCGATCGGTTGAGCACAAAAGCTCAATAGCGTACAGCGAATCTCCTCGCAGCATGTGGCAAAGGAAGGCGATATTGTTTTTGCCCTTCTCTGTCGCCTTAACGGCAAGTTCTTTTAAGCCCTCCGCATTGCCGGAGACTTGGTAGAACAACAAAAGACCCTCCAAATCGTTCGCTTTCAAGAGGCACTCTTGGGCAAGATCAAACTGCGTCTGTTTAGACAAATTAAGCAAGAAATTTTATACCTTCCACTCGCTCAAGGCCGTATCGGCAACAACCTTCCACTTGTCTTCCCGGTCAACTTCCTTCGCGATCTCATAAGCAATTTGTAGTTTGCCAAGTTGAACAGCCAAGTCGAACTTATGTTCGGGGTCCGACGATACCTCTAATGCCTCCTCTTTCAAGTCTATAAACGCCTTTAGACCACGATATTTTTTTGTGCTATAACTTACTTTGCCCTTCGAGGAAGCGAGCGACGCGGTTGCGTTGGTCTTGCGGGATGCTAGGCAGCAACTCGGCGGCACTGGCAAGATCGCCGCGAAGGATGCATGTTTGGTACTTGATGAGGCTAAGAGGAAGGGAGTACGAGAAGACATTCAAATCCTTATCGGCAAGGAAGACGCGGTTGTCACTCTGAATGTAACCCAGCAGATACATGTTTCTAAGCATGTCATTAAGCAAGCATATAAGTAGTTAAGCCTACGTGTCGAAATGGCTAATGGTAGATGTTGTTCCGCCCACCATGTAGTTGAGCCTGTTGATGGTATTGGTGTAGATGAGGCAGTCGCCAACCCAGCAAGCCGACTTGATCGTCTCGGAAACCTCGGTCACGAAGTCGAACGCCTCCTCAATTCCCTCCTCCCCAATAATATTGGTGCCGTTTCTGTCAAGGAATTGCTGGTACGCCACTCGGTTAAATTTCAAAACGTATGTCGTCTCCTCGCACGCAATAGCGACGAGATCCGAGTCCGACCAGTATACGTTCTTAGCAACAACATCCACTCGGCGGACGCAAATCCCGGTATCCCAGTCGTAGAAGTTCAAGAACGAGTTGCTGCGCACTCCTAATAAACCGCCACCGTAAATTCCCTCCGCACTGTAGGTGGGCTTGATCTGAACCCCGGTCTTTTCCTTAAAGCTCTTGTTAAGGACCCGCACTTTTGACGAAGACTCTCGAATAGCGCATTCGTTCGAATCACTCGCCCACACAAACTCCAGCGCGCTGCCGAACTCCTTGTTTCGCCACGCCAACGCCGTGTAGATGATAAACTCCCCGTCGCCGCAAACGACGACAAATCTTCACTCGACTTAACTTTGGAATAGCAAATACACCCGTACCGGCCGTTTGGACTGTGTTGCAGGTTTTGAGGGTACACCTCGCAACTTCCCAACTCCTTCGCAGGTAACGCCATCCTTTCACCATCCTTTAGGTTGTCGTCTACTAAGGCCTTCACATTCGCGGTTCGGATCTCGTTGTGCTTCGCCCAGATAATCTTCCCGCTGTTGTCCATGCTGACTGCGGGCTCCTCACGTCCGAGCTACTCGAAGTTAACTTGGAGCGCGATTAGGCGTTTACCTTGATGGCGATCGTCCCCTCATCATATCCAAATGCAATATCGTTGCTGCCCTTCATGTACGCCAGGGCCCAAACTCTTTCCATTCCATAATTAAGCGTATTTTCCAGCCGGTAAGTGTTGGCGTGCCATATTCGGACGGTTCCTGCCAACCTTTAAGTCCTATATTGAGCAATTGCATTACCATCTTCACTGCCGGAAATTATAATAGGCAGCTCGGGATGGAATGCCACGATCGTAACGTTCTGGGTGTGTCCTTCGAGGGTCTGCACGCACGATTTGTTCTGATAATCCCAAACTTTCACCAATCTGCAACAGAATTCAGCATCAGTCGGTAACCAGTTTCCTGTACCGATCATCCGCTCCAGTGACGAGATAAGGCTTGTCGCCACCGTAGTAGTAGTCGACGCAATTGACTCCCTTCTCATGACCCTCCAGCGTATAGTTAGGAACAGAGGAGCCGAGGGACCAGATCTGAACCCGTTCAGCCATACCAAACATCCCAACGCTGTACCTTGACAGTCTTATCAAGCGACGCGCTGGCAAACGTGTTTCCATCTTTCGGGTTAAACGCAACTTGCATGACAAAATGCGTGTGCCCGTCAAAGGTCTTCGCATGTCAGTCTAACGAATTACCGCCAGGTACATACCATGACGTTCTTCCACCCCTTCTCCCAATCCCAAAGCTTGATCAGCATATCGTCGGACGAGGTCAAAATGTACGGTTGTGACCCGTGGACCGCAATGCTGCGAATATAGTCCTGGTGGGCCTCAAATGCAGTGACCTTCTCATGCGTCTGGTAGTTGAAGACCCGAACTTGCATGTCGTCAGACCCCGAAATAAGCCATGACTTCCTCGGAATGAACTTTGCGGCACGCACTTGAGGAAGAGGTCAGAATGCGGAGGCGCAAAAGCGAAAGCAGACTCACCGGGGAGATCCGTAACCTCAAAGGTCTTGACCAGACTCTGCAAAGCTGTCAGAACCAGGACGATCGCGTCGACCAAACCTGGGTTTCATGGTTCCATATGTAAACGTTTCCGTTGTAAAGCGCGGCCAGCAGCCAAGGTTCGGAAGGATGAAAGTCTACGGCCTTTACTCTGTCCGACCTATTGGAGAGCTTCCTCTGTCATGGTGTCAGATGGCATCCGCCATCATGTTCATTACCTTTATCTCGAGACGAAGAGGCTGGAATGGAGGTGCATGGTCAGATGCATGATAGTGTAGAAGCAGCGGCTATACCATTGCGACGGATCACGATCGTGGAACTTCCGGGTTCTTCCAAAGCGAGATCTATTAAAAATGCTCGCGGTCAGGAGATCACGTCGGCTCGGACGAGTAGCGCGCGTCTAAGCCCAGATCTACGACCACTCCGGCATCCCCATACTCTCCGGCCCTCCGAGGTCGGACTCGCCAGACTCACCCCAACGCGGCGACGAGGAACGCGGGCAATTTACTATTTGACGACTCCTCCGTCACGCATACAGATCAAACGCGTCAGTCGCGTCCTGTAAGAACCTTGAACGAAAGGTGTTGCGATATCAAGAGAAACTTAGAGAAGGCGTGTAAAGGAAAAAAAATATATTCGCGAATTTTGGGCGGCTCTATTAAATTAAACTTTATTACTGTTCGTCGTATCGTTTCGGCAAAGTGTCCTAGCCTCATCGATTACGTTGCGTGGTAGGGGGCAGGCTATCGCATGTCCAAATCGAGAAAAAGACTCACTTCGGACAGCATCGCCAGTATTTTCCGGCGCGCAGTCCAGCAACCATGGTGAGTGCGCGACGCTCCCCGCGTTCAAGGCGATTAAACCCTTCGCAGGCTTCGAAGAACTCGAAGATTGTACAGCTCCTCAACTATCGGCTCAAGATCTCAGTTCAGGATGGCCGTATGCTCATTGGCCAAATGTTGGCGTTCGACAAGCACATGAACTTGGTCCTGGCGGACTGCGAGGAATTTAGGAAGGTCAAACCGAAAGGAAAGGCCGCGGTCGGTCAACCGGAGAGGGAAGAAAAGAGGACGCTCGGTCTTGTAATATTGCGGGGCGAGACGATCGTGAGCCTTAGTGTGGAGTCGCCTCCGCCTCCGAGCATGGACGACAACAAGAGAGGTTCTGCGGCGGCTGGTGGGCCCGGCGTCGGTCGGCCGGCCGGGAGGGGTCTTCCGATGGCTCCCGTCGCGGGTGCACCTATGGGTATGTTAATATTTATTAGTCCTCATGCGACGCGCTTTGATTGCTCTCTATGGTAGGTCTTGCTGGGCCGGTCCGAGGTGTTGGTGGGCCGGCGCCTGGCGCAATGCTTCCGCAGATGGGACGAGGCATTGGAGCTCCTCCCATGGCTTACGGCCGCCCGCCACCTGGCATGCCGCCGGGAATGCCGCCAGGAATGCGACCGCCTCCCGGGATGATGCCCCCTCCCGGGATGCCACCGGGAATGCCGCCGGGTGGGCGGGGGATGCCGATGGGGTTCAGGCCTGGAATGCCGCCGCCTGGTTTCCGCCCACCGCCGTAGCGCGATTTCGTAAGATCAAACATTCGTGTAAAGATTTGTGCAGGATGCAAATAAATTGTTGTTAAAAAAATCTCTTTATTGATTCTATGTTGTGACTAGCGTCTTGTGCAAATGAGAACCGGTCGTCGAGTCCTTCATTTGCATACAGCAATCCTCCCTGCAACGTACCAATAGTTATTTCAGCTCGGGAGAGTGCTTTTTGAATACCGGCCCGTTTAAGAGCAACCTTAGACTGAACGTGGAAGCTTAGATTTTAAAACCAAAAGGGCGCAAACCTTCTCACTGTCGTGGACAAGAACCCACAAGAGAGATGTCAGCGCCGCCAACACTCTAAACGACTTGGAATCGAGCAACGCCAGAAAGTGCTCGACCACCATGTCTGTCGTTGGTTTAGTTTTGATATCTACAGCATCTTACCGTCTGCAATAAAGTAGGCACGGTTGTCCTTCGGAATGGCCATATTCCTAAGTAAAAGCAAAATCGAGCATCGAACTCTCGCCGACTTCGTCTGTTTCAAATGGGTGAACAACGCGCTTAAAAACCCAGGGGCCCGAATGGCTAACGACTGGCAGTCGCTCGTGTAAGTGAGATTCCGTAAAAATTTCAGCAGCGACTCCGTTTTCAGAGACTCCTTGCGATTTAACACTTTTGATAAGACAAACAGCGACTCGTGGAAAATGTTCGCCTAAGCGCCTTAGTTCCGAAGCTTCGGTTAAAACTTTACCTTCAGAAGTAACATACGAGAATCCGCATGCAGAGCCAGCACCGACAAAACTTCGAGGCCGGATGAGAAGACATCATCATTATTCATTGTCTTCTTGATTATCCGAAACACGCATTCAGGGATATTATCGTTCGGCCGCGTCTTCAGCGACAACCTTTCCGGCTCCAAGAGATTTGCCAGCAAGTTTCGCATGCAGCCAAAGGTCTCAATAAGAATGCGATCCTCAGTCTCTTGGAGCTGCAAGATGTCGTATAAAATCAACAACAGGTTTTGCTGCCCAAGAACAATCTAGGATCATTAGCAGATGCGAGGACAACTCCTCGCTACCTTTATGTCCACTGAGCCTGCCAACAGGTGGCGTAAAACGCATAGCGTCACGTGCAATTTCGTCAGGAAAGGGTCTTCAAGCTTGTCCTTGGTGCGCGTCAAAAACATATTGCCACATGCGCGTACCTGCGATTTCAATATCAAGGAGGCGGTTGCGATCAGATGCTCTGGCAGGTTTACTGGATGCCGTTCAGGGACTCTCCATTAACGGGGCAAACATACCCGAAAGGGCGTGGCTTTTGGCAAAGCCGCACCTCCCTAAAAGACACTGCAACGACAGCCTCAACGACTCCAAAAAGATGACATCGGTGATAAGATGCATGTCCGTCAACTTGTTGACCAGAAACTCCGTAAATGCGACACCAAGCGTGAACGACTCGTCCTCCGCGAGTGGCCTCGCAAGGGTTTCGTCTACCCCAATCTTCAGGATCTCTCCAAAATGCAGGCACAGAAGTTTCGCTAGCAAAGCGCATGCAATCTTTTGCTCAACCCCGTCGCAACGCAAGGAAGCATATATAAGTCGAAACAGATCTTCGCCGGTTTTATCGGTTGTCATGTATTCGTACAAGTCAAAGACGTGGCTGTTCGCACACTGCCCCAGGATCTCGCCAAACACCGTCATGAGTGCCATTAGGGAGTTTGGAATCATGGAAAGCTCCTCACGCGCGGACTCGCCGATAACAACCTTAATGTGTTGCATGAGCGACGTGTTCTCAATCGCGTGCAGGCGACACTGAGGTTTTTCGTACACGGCAAAAAGGACAATGTTAAAGACGTTGTTCCTGATCCGCTCCATGTAGCAGCCGTAGATTTTCTTGAACTGATTTCTCACAAGGTTCGCAGACAAAGCCGAGGTCTTTGTGATCTCATAGGGATCCGCCGAGTCGACGAGGTAATCAATCAGAACCTGCCAAGCCGACGAATCGATGAGGTGGCGGTAGATGACGTCGGGCGTTAAGATAAACAGATTCAACAGCAGCTCCGTCATCGCGCACCGATATGCTACCATGGACCTATCGCAGATCAACGTGTCTCTTATGCGATCAAAAAACCCGCAGTTATCAATAAGCTGTAGGATCGTCGCCATCGGGTTCGTGGACTCATTTCGATGCTCGTCGTTCCCATCCACGCAATCGTTATCATCGTTCCGATCGGGCAGGAGCTCAAGTGGCGTAATTTTGTTGTCCTGGCAAAACGTAATGAGGAAGTTGTTGATGATCAAAATGGCCTCCTTCCTCAGGAAATCCTCTTTCGCAAAATCAAGGATGAAGCTGAAACTCATGTCGAAGAAATAGGGGATCTTAGCCAGGACGCAGGCGTAGCTGCCTCGGAGCAAGATAAGGTTGCCCAGGATCCCTAACGCGTATTTTTGCATCAACTTCTCGTCGTCGTTCATCATCAGCAACAGCCAATCGATCTCGCCCTCGAAGAGCCAGTGGTCGCCCCATATCGAGAACCTGGTCGACGAAGACTGCACGACGACGACGGATCGCGACGCGTTCCGCAGGCTCTGGCCGACGATGCGATAGAAGCTGCGGTCCTTGTACGTGAACGAGTTCCCATCGGTCGCGTTGGCGTAGTTCTGTTGCGAGAATCCCAGGACCTCGACGAACAGGCGAATTAAATCACAAAGAGCTTCCCCGGAGGCGATCGACACCAACTGCGGCAGGCTCACAATTATAAGCAAGCACCTCAAGCAATTGAGGCGACACAGCTGATTCCGCGAAGCTTTCGTCTCGACAGAGAACGCGAAGTTTGTGTATTCGGTCAATACCTCCACACACTTGGAGTGTTTCACCAGAAAAGCCAGGTCATTCCCCGAAAGGGTCTTGAACCACATGAGGATAAACCGAATAATCTCGTAACAAAGATGACCTTCGCCATGCAGATGCGTATAGTTCTCTTGCAGGATTGCCAGTAAGATGTTTTGGAACGAGGCGGTGAATACCCGCGCAAAGGCATCAAACCAGGAGGAGTTTGCGATGAGATTCGACGCAAAACGCAGGACTCGTGCGAATATCGTCTCGTCCTCGGGGCTCGCGGGGGCGACGGAAAAAAACCTATACGCCTTTAAAAAAAATGCTGTCGTTGACAGAGGGTAACCAACCGTTACCTTTGGAAAACTAGGGTTTGATCCAGCTCGACGAAACGCGCAAAGTCCTCCGTCGTGATACAAGTTTGCTCGAAGAAATTGAGGGCGGCACCTAATTCGCCATGCGACGAAGCGGTCCTTAGTGCGCTGTAATTGAACAGGACGTCCTGTTCTATCTTCCCCGGCCCGTTACTGCAACCGACGCCTCGTTGAAGC
Organism: Irineochytrium annulatum; assembly: GCA_027600665.1. Taxonomy (NCBI): domain Eukaryota; kingdom Fungi; phylum Chytridiomycota; class Chytridiomycetes; order Chytridiales; family Chytridiaceae; genus Irineochytrium; species Irineochytrium annulatum. Next base: position 17,777 of record JADGJL010000142.1, on the reverse strand, counting down.
CGTCTGTAGTCTGAATAAACGTCAGAAACGCCGTTCTATGCTCCCAACATACTTTTTAAAACTTCCCAAATCAAGCCGACATGGTCGCGTTGCAAAGCGACGTCAGGCGTAATATCGATTGATACCGTGTTCGCCGTGTTGTAACAATGGTAAGAACGCACTACTGACGTCAAGTATTTGACCCGAGAAGAATATGACTGCTCCAATATCCTCCCATCCGAGTCGCGAAGCAATACGGAGGTGCTGAACAGCACGGGGAACAGAAGCTTTGCGCATTCCAACCGGATAGATTGTTCCGGAACGATCAAATCTACAGCTTCTTCATTAGTCCAACATGCTAATCTAGGTGACATACACTTCGCAAGCTCCCGAAGTTTAGCCGTCTCGGCCAGCATACAAAGGCACAGCTCGTCATTGCCCTCAATTAACACCCGGCACACCCTCAACGCAGCGCACAGCTCCGGCTTGTGATTTCTCCACTCTGCCGCGAGGTTGACGAGGCTACTTGAAAGAGCGTCCAACATGCCAAGCTCCGCCGATTTCACGCGAAAGGCCTCGTCTTTTCAAATTAGGCGTAGGAACTAACAAAGCGACCCTACCCGAGATCTGTGCGGCAAGCTCGATAACGCCTTCCAATACTACCGCATTCAAACCTAATGTTGTGTGAAGGCTGTCTACGACCTTATCGATATCGGACACCTGAAAACCTTATGAAATGGGTGTGGAAGGAACATCAAGCGTTGCACTGTACCTGTCGCACGATCTTAAATTTCGCACTGCGAGCGTCAGTGGATAGCGTCGCCAGCGTAATTTTGCTGAAGACGGCGACGGACGAAGGTGAGTCGACGTTTTGGATCATGTTTGACCACGAGGGACATATTTTCAACAGGAGATTCATGCTATCCTCTCTGATTCTAATAAAAATAATATCAATTACTTGAGTTAAGTTTGCATGGTGACAAACCGGTCATTTCGATGAAAAAGGCCACGGATTCCAATCGAGAGCAACGCCGACGTGTCCTCGCGACGCATACCCCTCTCCAATGCAACCTGCAGCAACGATCCACATGCGTCGTTCATCGCAAACAGCTGCAGCCACGTGATGTACGCGATCAGGACGTGTTGCGAGATCGTCTCGGTGGTCACGACGGCCAACACGATCGCCTTTGCCATCTCCGCAATCTTAAAACTTTAGCATACCACTGCGAGCGAGTATTGCAGAAGTATACCTCCAGCTGCCCCTTCTGAGCCGTCAGCTCCACAAGGCAGTACGCCACGCAATCGACGCACTCCACGTCGCCGTCACATACGCCGTCGCTTACTTGTCGGCCGCGTATTTCTTCCAACAGCTGCAACTGTACCCACGGGCGATTCGCGCGCAGGATGGCGAAGATGAGGATATTCAGATCCGGGCACTTCCGCGTCACGATGGTGGTACACAGGGTCCGCGGGAAGCTGTTCGGTGTTCTTGATGTGCACAGATATGAGACCACCTTGCGGAGGAGCAACGGCGAACCCTGCGACAACATTTGAGCATGTAACCAACTGAGACTGATTTACCTTGATGACTTGCGAGAGCGCCCAAGCGTATTCGCACACCGTCAGAACGACCACCTCCGACCTGAACTCGTCCCCCCTTTCAAACCCGTCCCCAAGCTCCGATATTACGTTTAAGAGCGGACGCAAGTACTCAAACGCCACGACGTCCAGCGGCGCGGCGTTTTCTGACTTCTCGCCGATGATGTCCAGGTGCAATAACAGTAACGGCAAGACGCGATGGAGGATCTTCAGGACGTCGTAGAACGCGTGAAAGTATTGCAAGCACTTGAGGCCGGCGTGAAAGATCTCATGGCATGCGAATGGGAAGCTGATGCCGTGCTCGTGCGAGCCGTTTTCACGGGTCTCGGAGGCGCGAGTGTTGACGGACACGTTGGGCGTGTTACTGATAGGCGTTGAAGGGTGATGCTGGGATGGGTTGTCGAGGACGTAGCGGAACACTTTGGTGAGCTCCGAGATAAGATCCTTCGTGTAGGATATTGACTGCGTGCATCTTTCTACGCTTTGCGCCTCGAAACCCATCAAGATAGCCTGCAATCATTAGCTGAATATAGTTTGAATACAAACAGTTGATATTTACCCGAAGCAGATGAGACCGCTGAAGAAATATGGACGCCCCGAAGTCTGCAGAAGCTTAATTGAGCACCCGAACCGTTGCAGAACCCACCTGACAAGATTATATCAAACAGCTGCCTCTCCGGCTCGGTAGGAATCGGCTCGGACAGCATATTGGTGAACTTAAGTATCGTATCCTCATCGATAGGGCTCAGATGAATCAGCTCGTATGACTGTATCCCATTCGGTAGATGCTGAAAAACAGGCTGGTCTAAGTTTCCGTGAGTGCGATCAGTGGTGCCGAAAGGTACTCACCCTCAGGAAAGTCCCACCCACGACTCGGAGAGGCACTCCTAGCCCTCATCGGCAAGGGGACCGGTGCACTCGGTCGCAGATTCCTTGGTCGATGCAACGGCGATCGTGTGGCCCGATCGAAGCACCTCGACACGACGGCCCGCGCCGTCTCAACGGTTTCGGCCGACGAGAACGGGTCCGAAACCAGCCTCAGAATCCTTTCGGCCCCATCCGGCTGCTCGCCGATCGCGTGGCAACCCCTCGGATGGTTCGACAGGATCTCCAGTATCTGCAGAGCCGAGAGTCTACTCTCCGACTCTGGGGACTCGGCCAAGGTGAAGACATCGGGCACGAGCGTGGGATCCTGAACCACGTCGTCTTCCAAGGTATATCAGTGAATTATGGTCAAGAGGAAGGCACTGACCGATATCGAGCAGCTCATTCGTCAACTTGAACAAGAAAGCATCCCGTGCCCTCCCTCGGATCTCCTTGTTGGGGTGAGCGAGTCCTCTCATTGCTTCCCGGCCGGCAGTACGTCAAGCGAATCGGACTCGATCGGCCGAAACTACAAGCCAGTGGCTTGAGCGGTGGCAAGTTTGCACTCCGACGCTTCACCTCGTTGACAGACACGAACACTCGCTACATCACCCACCTGCGAAGGCGCCAACAGTTTCTCGAGCCGTCGATCAATTTCATCCCGAGCCGATTTGTTTGACGACGTCCGTATCTCCGCAACGCTCCCGTCACCGTGCCAGCCGCCCTTGCCAGCTAGCCCGCCTACGCGCGTAGAAAACGCCAACGCTGACTTGACATTTCCTATTCAACATTACCACTGAGCGGTTTGAGAGCAAAGCCGGCCTGCTGTTGGCAATATCGAGGCCGTCGGGGCTTAATCCTTCGGTTGCTTGATCCGTGGCGCACAATGAAGACCGTATCGTCCCCGGAACGGAGCTTCCACGACCTCTCGAAGCGGTCGAATGTAACAGTGTGCGCCACCATTGATGCCCGCTGACGCTCCTCAGATTTTTCGGTCTCGTCTTATCGAGGAGTTCCAACTGCTCGACAACATCAGTGACAAGCATAATGTGTCGTCGCCGACCCATACGAGCCGGGATATAGCAGGTTTGCTTTAATCATTATGTGTGGGTTAAGGCGTATATGAAGATCCGGATGCGAGAGCCAAGATTCTCATGGAGAATGCGCATCAGCTCATCAAGTTTCAGGTAGAGTCAACTCTCCGACACGGGAATCAATGAAACCCGTTAAAATGGCATTAGGTCTTCAAACGCTCGCAACAAGCCGCGGAGGAGGACAACGCGGAGGCCAAGACCGATCGCCGGCTCACCCGGACGAGGAACATTAACTCGTTGCCGATAGGCGCGTGGGCTAGCTGGGTTGTGCGGAGTACGTTGCTGGCCATCTTGCTTCGGACTTCCTTGAGCTTCTGTTATTAACACCTCTTGTTCCCCAGATCCCTTTTTCTTCTACTTCGTATGGGTCGTCATCGCATTAGAAGCCATCTTCATCGGTGTTAGCACAGGTATCATGATTCTTAATGCTTGGTGTCGCTTACATCGTAACAGAATTGTGGGAGTCACAAGACCAGAATTGGGCGGTGTTCCAATTCATAAGCATACTCGGTAGCCCTTCATTGACATTTGAGTTGGTTAACCAAATATCAAAGATGGCTTCTCCCTCATGGTTTTTGTCATAGAGATTCTGTTGAAATGGATCGACAACTTCGAAGGTAACATTTTTTTTGTAATAGCCACGCGAACACTAAAGCCGCTGCTTACAGAGTTTTGGAACTCAGGCTGGAACATTGCCGATCTTGTCATGACGCTCATCGTACGTGTGGCAGTCGTAGATCTTCTATTTTCTCAACCCGCGTACTTTGTGGTTCAGTCGGCCATCCCCGAGATAGTGAACCTAACCGAGACGTCGACGGTGTACGTCAGCGTCATCGGGACCGACGCGCGCCCCTTACGCATCCTCCGCATCTTTAAGATCGTCCTGCGGTCGTCGAACTTAAGGCTTATCATCCTGACCATCTTCCAAGCGTTCCAGGTATCTCCCGCTGCTTTTCACGATGTGCTAAGTGCGGCAGTCAATGACGTACATTATGGTGTTGGTTGTTATCGTGGCGTACACGTACAGCATCGTGGCCGTGTACCTGTTCAGACCTTTCACGCTGTCGAACGACCACGGCCTAACCTATAAAACCGCTTTCGCGTTCGTGCAATCATCACTATCGGCTTTTAACGTCTTGCAGAGATATCGGCCAGAGTCTCATGACCTTGTTCCAGCTCCTCACGCGTACGTGTCCCTTTGTACTGCATGGTTATTGACTAGAGATGGAATACAGTGGACCAATGGGATAGCATTAACAAGGAGGTGCTGAAATACGCCGACCCCGTTTTGACGGAGCTCTACATCATCTCATGGGTCTGGCTTGGCGCTTTCGTATTCAGGAACATCTTTGTCGGTGTTATGGGTGAGCCTCCTCGCACCCTTCCTCTGCGGTGCTGACGTTTGCGCGTAGTAAACAACTTCGACAAAATAAGTGTCGAGCTCAAGGAGCAAAAGGCCGAATACGAGAAGTCGAAAAAATTCGAGAAGCTTAGACGGAAGTTAAACAAGGAGCTAGCGGTGCAGGGGAACATTCAGCGGTCAATGTACGCTGTCTCACCGTTGCTCGGCTAATTCGCTAACGAAAAATATATATATAAAAAAAAAAAAAGAACGAATTTGAAGGCGGCGGCGGATGGTGCGCAGGGGGACGACGAATCGGAGGAAGGCGGGAGAAAGGACGAGCCCGAAGCCAAGCCGTATGTGCCATCTGCCCTGCGTCGTGCAATTAATGAAGTTAGGAAGGACACGGACGTCCTGCAATCGATTCAACGGCTGCTGGTCGCTTCGCACGGGATATCCAAAGGTACGTCCAAGGAATTATTCGCTATGTTAAGTTTTATAGGATGGGAGACGACGGTGGCGGAGACACTAACGTCGTTCGCCGCGAGCAAGAGCGAGACGATGTGGCCACGGGATACCCTTTTTAAGGTACGGACCATTTGCGAGACGTGGTTTTAAAGCTTCGGCAGTATCTGCAGCTTATGGAGAATTTGCAGGTATGGAGGGAGACATGGGACATCTTATTAATTATTTGCGTAGGAAAACATGAAGGAGTATGAGGAGCTGCAACTTTTGGCTTGTAGGTTCAACTTTTGATGGTCGAAGTAACTTGGAATTGCAGCCTGGGCATTGATGGACTTGCATGATACGTGACGATGTCTCGTACGCTTGCCAACACAGATGTAGCTGTACTCATTATACCCTTTGCATGGTGTACAAGCTCGTTTACTACATGGACGCACTATGTCGATAGAAATCTTGTTCTGCATACTACAACAGTGATAGAAAGACCTGCACAGACGAATTAAACATTTGCAAGGCAGTGGCACAGGCAATGCTCTTTGAATCGAACATCGAAGCGGCATGCTTTGGCTGCCAGAAGCGCCACCGCATGTTGATCCATTCCAGCGCCCGGCCGCCTTAACCCCTTCGACGCCCTCTAAGGCCAGCTCGCGGCGTTCGTTGACCTCTAAACATCAGTTTGCTCACCGTCAACGTTGTACACGTGTGCCGTAGCGGCGACTACTATTTCTATAGTCTTTCGTTCAAGTCATGGACGCACGCGGCAGCTCCACGACTCACCCAATCCCAGAACACCGTTGCGGCGCGTTCAGCTCCTATGCTCCTTGGCTAGCAGAGACTCGACCCTGGCCTCAAAACGTCGATAACGACCGGACCTCAACGGGAATTGATGTCTGTAGTCTAGTCTTTGGCGCCCAAAAAGCGTTTCCTTTTCCTTGGACCGCGCAGGTGAACGTATATAACGAACACTCGGCAGGAGACTGAGGTCACCGAGGACACTTCAGCACCGCAGTCGTGACTGGCGTGAACCTCCGTGTTTGCGCCGTGTTTGCGCCCTCTCCATAACCACCGGGTCCTCCGTTATTCGGCAGTTGGCGACCGGACCACTACGTCGTGCGTCTTTTTCCATGCATCGGACATGTCGATGGCTACCGACCCGAGGACGAGGGAGTCGAGCAACGCCGACAACGGCGGTCGACGGCGGATGCATCTGGTTCAGAAGTTTAAACCGGTCTACTGGGAGGTATGACGCTCACACCTTTATGCTCTCCACTTTCGCGAAGCTCACAGTTATGCGTCCAGCATGACACCAACTCGGTTGGGCCACCGCCGCCGTCACAGGTCCTCGTCACAGGGCTGCCGGTGAATCTGCCCGAGGAGGAGCTGGTATGTGGTGGTCGTCGTGCGGAGATGACTCGTTCTCTTGCTGACCGAGAAGCCAGGGCGACTTCTTCAGCGACGTCTCGGCCGTCACGCTGGAACGAAACCCTGCAACCGGCGTGAGCCTGGGGATTGCGGTAATCAGCTTCGGTGGTGGGCCGGCTGCATGCAACCACGCGATGGAGGCTATCCGGAAGGAGAACGGCGCGTCAATAGGGGGCTCGGTCGTCACCGTCCAGTTTGACGCCTCAGGTGAAATACTGAGAGGCGCGTTGATGGTACTTAGCGTGATCATACAGGTGCTAAGCGAGCGGAGGCTATCAAGAAGGCGCTGCCAGACGTCGAAGCGCCGGGTCTACCCAGTAAGGATGCTGGTGACACTCGCCATTCGGTCTCAGGCCATCGACCGCCAGAATCTTACCCGCCATATCAGCAGCACCCGAATACGAATGATGGCTACGCGTACCCAGCCCCCCATTATGAAGGCGGCCTGCCACCGCAGGACTACCATCACCAACAGCCGTACGCACCGCAGCCTCATCCTTATTACCCCGACTCTTACCATCATCAATATCCACCGCAGCAACAGTATCCACAACATCAACCGTACCCCCCACAACAGCCGTATCCCCATCACCGCTCTCCACCGCTGCCGGCAAATTATCCGCCACATTCCCAGCAGTACGGTCCAGGCCCGCCCCAACCTCCTCCCGCACAGCATCAATACCCGCCGTATTCTGGGAGCGCCCCGTGGCCAGCTTATGGTCACCAAACTCACCCCGGCCACCAGCAAACCCACCACCCTCACTACGCACACCCTCCTCCGCAGCCGCCACAACCGCCGAAGCCGGACAGCCAACCTCCGCCGCCGCCACAACCGTATCCGGAATACCCGAGGCAGCCCCTGCAGCCGCCGCCGCCGCAACCGCCACCACCATCATACCCGCCGCCGCAGGAGCCGCCGCCGCCTGGTCGCGATCAGACCGGGCCATTACGCAGTTATGAGAGCGACAGCAGATACAGGCCGTCGACGGGCAGAGTGGGGCAAGAGCCACCGCCGCCCGGCCGCGATAACCTCGTGCCCGCGGACGGTGATGGAAAAAAGGCTGTGGGACGGGAGGTGGAGGGAAAGCGCGTGAACGGCGACAATGACAGGTCAAGGTCGTTCTCTACTGATGGGGATAAGGGCTTGCCAAGGCGGACGAATGGCGTCCAGGAGAAGCTCATGCCGCCGGGCGTTACCGAGGAGCGGCCGAAGGAGCCCGCCAAGGACGCGTTGTCGACAACTTTGATCGACAAGGCGATGCATTTGATCATCAAGGACCTCATGGACGTATTTAAGAATGATTTGAGGCGGCTCGTGCTAGGACCCGCCATAACGGCGTTCTTGAATGAAGATGGGCACGCAGATGTTGGTGGGGAGGTACATCCCCCGCCGGCGATGGAACGCGCGGAGAGGTCGAGATCGATATCGGTCGCGAAGGATCACGTGGAGCGGACGAAGTCGACATCGGAGTCGGTCGCGCCATCGAAGGTGGATGATGGACGCCTAATAGCGTCGCAAGAGGATCCGATTAGGACGACGGCCGCTGCCGCAACGGCGATCGAGATGCTGGAGTCACAGACGCCATTGAGGAAGCTTAGCGCGCTGCCGTCGTTTAAAAAGAAGAGGGGACTGAGCGAAATGGCGGCTACCGATGCGCAGCGGCACGCTGACGACGGGAGGTCGATCTTTAGCAGCGATGGGCCTGAACAACCGCTGGCGCAGCGGCGGAGGATCGACCGCAGCGAAGACGAGGCGGACAGTGAGGAAGATCGGAGGAGGAGGAGGAAGAACAAGGCACCCGTGAAAACCGCTGTGAAGGAGAAGGAGCTGGCGCCGCCCGCGAAAGCGCAAGAGAAGAAGCGGGTTGAGGTTATGTACACGAGCAGCGAGTCGAGCGAGGAGGATGCTGCGACGAACACCCGGAGGCCGATGATTGATTACACGGATGACGAGGAGGACGACGAGCAGGAGAATGAGCCCGCGGTTGCCAAAAAGGGCGGCGCGCAGAGCAACCAGGAGACGCCGACGGGCAAGTCGCTTTTAAAGGAGATGGAGGAGGCACAACGGCAGCTGGCGTCGCAAAAGAAGACCAGGGCGGGGCCACGGAAGCCCGTCGCGAAGCCGCTGCCGCTTGCGGAGACCGCTTCGAGGGCGACGGATACTGGAGGGAAGGGGCCGGCGAGGAAGGCGTCGGCGACTCATGCACCGCCCGGGGGCAAGAAGGCTAAGAAGAAGAAAAAGAGGCATAAGGTGGCGGATCCGACGCATGTCGAGCCTGTTGTGATTGAGCCGAGGGTGCCTGTGGAGCTGCCGGGGGAGGAGGATGTAGTTATTGATGAATTTGATTGGGATGCAGTGTTGGCAGAGGCAGGGAAGGAGAGGGCGGACGAGGACGAGGAGGGCGAAGGCGCCGACAGTGACGGCTCGCTTGACTTCAATCGGATCAATTTACGGGAGGTCGGGTTTGGGTTTGTGGGGTCGAGAGAGGATTTAAGGTTTTTGAGCGAGGCGGTTTGTGAGGAGAGGATGAGGAGGCGGAGGGCGAGGATTGTGAGGCGACGGCGTGGGAAGGCAGCTTCAGGTCGGTAGCCTCCCTTTTGGAGTGTAATTAGGAATCCACCTTATACATTACCGTGTAGGAGACGAGCCGGAGATTGAAGAAGACGAACTGCGGCATTCTAGCGACGACGAGGAACCGGCCTTCCTGTTCAGCCGGCACGTTACCGGCAGCGCGAGGACGGAAGGCTTCTACCGTCTCACCGAGGCCGAGAAGGCGCTTCATCGTCGCGCCGAGAATCTCGACACCGTGCCAGTTATCGCGAGCGGGAAGGGCGGCGTCGATGGAGAAGGAGAAGGCGGCGCGATCGATGGCGTGGCTGGGATGGGCGAAGGGCCTCACGTTCATTTGACTGCGACGACCGCCATGGCACCTGCATCTGCGTCGACGGATTTTGTGCTGGATGTGCCGGTCAGCGGGCAGGCGACAAAGACGTCCTCACGGGCAGTCCGAATCCAATACCGCCTTTTGGCGCAGGGCCACCGCGCGCTCGCGAGCGCGTCCGTCGCCGATGGCGGTAAAGGCCTCGCATCGTCCGGCGGCGGCGGCGCGGGTCGGAGCGGAGGTGGCGCGGCGTCCGCTGCCGCCGGTGGTGTTGAGGCGAGCACGGCGGATTTGCTGAAATTCAACCAGCTCAAGACACGGAAGAAGCGTTTGAGGTTCGGGAAGAGTCCCATTCATGACTGGGGCCTGTTCGCGATGGAGTCGATTGCGGCGGAGGACATCGTCATCGAGTATATTGGGGAAATTATTCGGCAACAGGTCGCGGACCAGAGGGAGAAGATGTATGAGAAGAGCGGGATTGGGAGCAGCTATCTGTTTCGGATCGACGTGGACACGATAATTGATGCCACGAAGAAGGGGAATCTGGCGAGGTTTATTAATCATTGCTGTGATGTGAGTGCCTCGTTTCGGGTCTGAAATGTGGGCTGACGTTTACTTCAATAGCCGAATTGTAATGCCAAGATTATAACGGTTGACGGGCTAAAGAAGATCGTCATATACGCCAATCGCGACATATCGGAGGGAGAGGAGATTACCTACGATTATAAGTTCCCGCTGGAGGATATCAAGATTCCCTGCCACTGCGGTGCTGAGGTGGGCGTTCTTTCTTTTTTTTTTTTTTTTCTGAGAGCACCAATATGAATTCTTTTTTTCCCACAGAAATGCCGCGGTTTCCTGAATTAAGGACTTTTGCTTGCTGGGAATGTAACGCAGTCTGCTTTGAATTAATTAATTGGATATGGCATACCGGGTTGCAATTGTTGGTTGCTGGTCGAACTGCTGTCTGGCTGATGCAATGATGTTTGGCTCGTTTCCGTGTCGATTTAGTATGTAAAATAGTAATTATTATAGAATGTTAATTGGCGCGATTGAACATTTATTATCTAAATGCCCGTCCGCAGTTACCGCAGCAGGCATTTGGACAGGATAAAATCCTCAATCAGCCTACAGAAGTGTCAGCCGTCAAAATCGCACGATGACCGCTAAAGGCACTGCGGTAACGACCGCGAACCTGCTCGCCCTCAACAACATCCTGAAGGAGCTGAAGGTAGGTGCGGGAAAGATATCATTGTACGGCCTCTAACAGGTGTGCATAGAGCCACACGGATGCGATCGAGATGAAGGTGCTCCAGCAGAAGCTGGGCATCAAGCTGAAGGACACGAACGTCTGGCGGACGTGCGACAAGATCGGCTTCGACCTAAAGGCTAAGACGATCTGGTACAAGGTAATTGCTGGCCGCTTGGCTTCAGCGCCTAGCTAATGGTTAACGCGCTTTTTTAATAATTGCAGCATGAATACGCGATACGGTCAAAGGAGGATCTGGTGGAGACGCTGAAAGCGGGCAGAGACGTGGGAGGGAAGGATCCGAAGGAGCTGAAGGAGTCGTATCCGGATGTGTTTGCGGCCATCGAGGAATTGGAGAAGGAGGGGTCGATCTTGGTCGTAAAGGACAAGAACGATGCCCCGAAGCTGGTTTACTACAATTGTTTGGTTGAGAGAGGGCCGAATGGTTGGACTTTGACGTGATCTTGTCGGTTATCTGAATTTCTTTCTTTTGGTCTTTAGACGCGCCGCCGACGTACCCGTCTTCCGAGTTCGTTAAGCATTGGAATGATGTAAAGGTGCCTCCGGAGGAAGAGCTATTAAAGGAGTTAGACAAGGGTGCGTTACCGCTTTTTCTTTGTTTTGGTTAAAATACTGACAATGTTCGTTCAGCCGGGTTGAAACGGGCCGACGGATCGTCGACGAACGTTAAGCTGAAGGTATCTACTTCATCTGCCGCCCGGGTTGCTAACGCAAAACGAAGGTGACCGCAAAGACGAAGTCGAAGAGAGGCCGGAAAGGCAAAACGACGAACACGCACTTGGGCATTGATCTTTCGAAGGAAGCCAAGGTGACTTTCAAAACCCTAGCAACGAATGGATACTTTATCTGACGGAATTTTTATTGCAGGAATGGTCGAAGGAGAAAAAGTAGCTCATGCCGACTAGGTATCACGGATCGGTAACGATACCTCCCCCATGTGGAGGTCGTGCGCTGCTGATTTCGCGGTGATTATATAGCGTCAGCGACGCAGCGTCGCTTACACGCTTGATTGCATGGCAAGCCTGGCCACCCTTTTGCGTTCGCAGGGCAGCTAAATGCAACGCGCCGTCGATTTCATTTTCGCCGAAAACAACAGTATCAGAGTAATCTGACAGTAAACAAAAACAAAGCGCCAGAAGATTTTGGGGTTCTCAAATAAATTGAAGAAGTTCCTTTTCTTTGAGGGCAATGGCGTTGGTGCGGTGCGGGTGCCTGCCACAACCAAAAGTACATACAAGCATCAATACATAAGCATATATTTACTTCTTTCGCGTTGCCGTTGCTATTTCGAGATAAACCTTACCACATCTCCAATGCCGCCAACATGCGCCGCTCGGAGACCGAGCTCCTCCGTCTTAACTCGCCGATCGTGACCCAATCATCGCGCGCTGGCAGGGTATCCAGGCCCAGCTGATCACCAATCGCGACGACGGTTCATGGCCTGCAAGGCTTCCCATCGCGGCGCTGACGGTGCGCCTCGCTCCCGTACAACCGCCGCTCTCGCTCTCAGCCCGCGCCTTAGTGGTCCACCAGTCTCCCATCTACTTGGCCCCACCCCCCTCCTCCGATGCCAAAGATGGCCCAACTTCTGGCCTCCTTGGCGAAGATCACCCGACGCCACTGCCCCCATTCTCAGCTCCTTCGGACCACTCTGCAGGCCTTCTCGCCGGCTCTGCGCTGTCGCCTGTCTCGTGATTGCCCTTTGCTTAAACGACAGAGCCTTGAAGACGCCGAGGAAATCCGTCGGGTTGATTGTGCCGTCTGCACCGTCCATCGTGCCTCTCCTCCTTTCGCCAATTCGGTCGCCTTGCCTCCGTGGCGGTGTACGTGAACGCTCACCGGGCCGACCAGGCTGGTGCACGCCTCCACAAAACGGGTCCTCCTCGGATCTCGTCCCTTCCCGGAGCGAACGAGCCCTCTCTTGCCTGGCCTGGAGGCGCTCTTCTCCCGAGCTACTTCCCCGAGCTCTGCGCGGCCGTTCTCGCTCCGCGAGTGATCTGCGGGATGCAGTGCTGGCCAACTTACTCGCCTACCTGTTGCAGAGAACGACTGCAAGTGGCGGCACACCCATCGTTAGGCAGTTTGGTCACCCACCTATTGTGGAAAGCTGATCGGGCGATACGCTGCCAACAGCATCTGTCAGCGCCAGAACCCATGTACTAGGGCAGTGGGTTATGGAGCCTATTATTTCCAAGTAACCCCATCCTTGCCCCGCCTCCGCTTCCACGTTCGCGAAGAGCGTTTCCCGCACACTTTAACCCCCGCTCTCCCAACATCCGCCGATCACACCTTCGTCCAGCTCGTAACCGCCGCGCCGCCCCCGCCCTCACGCGATCGAATACTGGGGTTAGCAGGTGCTCCTCTGACCGTGCTGGTCTTGCCCTCTCTTTTTCACCCACCCCTTACCCCGCTATCGCCGCCGCTCATTCTTCACCTCGATGAACGCTGCTGGAGGCGACCTCCGCTACCAAAGCCCAGCTCCGTAAATGCTCCAACCCTCCTATGTCTCTTCTGCAACTTGTACCGCCATATTCTTACCGCTCTTATCCGTGGGTGGCCAGCCGGGTGCTCACGCATCAACCTATCGATGTGTTCGCGTGATGTGCCGTCCGTTCGTATGTTTCTGTTATAATAATGTTGATAATTGTCTTGAAAAAAAACAGAAAACCAAAACAAATAATAAAAATAAAAAATTAGGCGATAAATAACTGTTTTACGTTTAGAAATTAGGTCTTAAATGCCTTCGAACGTCAAAGGGGAGCTTTGCCACTCGAACCAGGGTACGAAGCGCTTTGGATTTCTGCGTGCTGGCAGACAACCGAGCAGCAGCCGACGCCGACCGACCGCTCTCGCACGGACCAGGCCCCACGGACGTGAGGCGATAGGACAGGTGAGGATCGAGAAGGCGACCCCGGACGCCGACGACCTCGCAGGCTCGTCGGTCGGAACGCCTGCTGCAGCGAGAGGGGTGTGGGCCGGGCTTTCCCCTTGAGCTTCAGCGGCTATCCTCTTGCGGCTTTCCTCACATGCGTCCAACATGATCTCTAATTCACTCTGCGCGCCCTCCCTTGTATGATCAACGACCAGCCATCGGTCAACGTGGATCTCAGCCACCAGGACACCCCGCCTTCCATTCAACACCATCGCTGAGCTCGTCGAGGGAGACGTTATCATCCTCTCTCGCCCGGGAGCTCATCGAACCCTCATCGAAACCGCGCCAGAATGCACGCCGCGCATGCTTGGCAGACCAACCCCACCCCGCCGTCGACGCCGCCTCACAGCCAGAGCGGCCCCCAGGGCGGATGGGGTCATCAGCAGCAGGCTGCTTTAAACCCGGGTGGCGGCTGGGGCCAGAACGGCGGCCTTAGCGCACCAATGACGAGGAGCAGGGCCACCTCGGACGTGGGCAACAACAAGCCCTCTTGGTGAGTTTCCGGAGAGCTCGCGCCTTCCCTGTTGTGAGCATTGACGGTTTATGATGTTGTATAGGGACTCCGTACCCGGGTGGAGCACCGCCGCCGCTGCCGCCGCGAGTAAGAACGCGATGAACGCCATCTCATCTGCTGGATGGAATGCTCCTCCCGCTCAACCTCAGACGACTGGTTGGGCGTCTGCTCAATCTACGCCGGCCGCTCAAGTCAGTCCCGCGGGATTTTT
>JADGJL010000141.1:0-37501 GCA_027600665.1 Irineochytrium annulatum | reverse complement strand
GAGGGCGACATGGGCATGGCCGGCGGGGCGGGCATCGTCGGCTTCGGGTTCATCCCGCCCATGCCGCCGCCCATGCCGCCGCCCATGCCGCCGGCCATACCGCCACCCATGCCGCCGGCGTTCCCGCCGGTGCCGGTGACAGTGACGGTGCCCTTGTTGGAGGCGACGTCCATGAAGGCGGAGCAGATGCCGGTGGAGTGGTTCAGCCTGAAGAATAATCACAAATGTTAGAATATCTTCTTTGGAAGGCAAAAGTACAAAGTACACCTCAGCAAAATACTCACACACAGTACTTTCCAGCGACCGTGTACGTTCCCGTCGCGACAGTCGCGAGGTCCACGGCGCACGGGTGAGCGCCCGTGACCCTGCAGGTCATCGCCGGGTCGAACGTGCAAGGCGCGGACATGGTGAGTTGGACCTTGATTGTGTTGCAGAGGATGGGGACCGCCGTTCCCATGCCGCCGACGGGGGTGAGCGAGTAGGAGAAGGACGCGCCGCCGACGCCGATCTGGGCGGTCGGGATCTCCATGGTGAGCATCGGGGTCGTGCCCGCGGCCCAGGTCATCGAGGGGGCGATGAGGACGTTGCCGTTCGACATGGTGGGATTGTGCGGGTGTTGGGAAGAGAGGGGAAAGCGGACTGGTGGTGGTGGAGCAAGACGAGGACGAGGACATTGAGGTCTTTATGCATTTTAGTCGGGCCAGTTAGGGTGTTGAGTTGACCGCATTCCATAAATGAAACGTAACCAATCAAGAAAGATGAAGTCCGTCCATGCAAAACCGGGCGGGGCATCCATAACACTCGGGCTTGGGACGACGGCTCGTTTTGTTTCTTGGCAGGCAAAATTCCTTGGTGGTTCCTTGGCCAGCCATGCATTTATTTATTTTAAGTTAGCTTTACCGTTTTTTAGGATTAAAAACTGACGATACGGAAGGCAGCAGCGAGGCTTTAATAAAAATGGGAGCGAAATACATGGCCCTTGGTCGACCAGTCGACCGAAGGATACCCAAAAGAACAAGAAGAAAACGAGAAAAAAAGAAAAGCAGACTAAAGGGGAATGGTAAAACATGCAGGCTAGAAATAACGTGGAGGTCTTCGCTTTTGTATGTGCACGATTCTGATCCTGGCAATAAAATAATACCGGAATTGCGTGTAGGATGGAAGATTAAGGATACTGCAGCAAGAGAAAAGGGAAAGAACTAAATGAAGTATGGCACAAACCAAAAGAAAAAGGAAAAATGGCCCATCAGTGAGCCAGATAAGATGCAGACGAACACCAATATGGGACACAAACCCAATAACGTGAAGCAAGTACCAGCATGTCTGACGTCCTTCACGCCTTTCAAACTCTCAAAACCTTGCTCACATACGCTTCCCAATCATCCCCACTTCGCCCCTTCCCGCGACCCTCCTCCTCCCAATCCTCATGCACCATTCCATCATCAGCATACCCATTCTGGGCCATGACCCAACTCGTCACGCCCGCGTCATAATCTACGGAGGCGTACTTCTTGCTCCGCTCCCGCTCCCTCGACCCCGCCGTCCTCGGCCGACCGACGCTCTTCCCCTTGCGATCCCGATCGCCGGGGGCGCGAGCGGGCCGCCCGTCGCTAGTTATGCGCTGGCGACGTGCGGCGGGGACGTCGAGCTTCGGCTTCGTCGGGCCTTTCGTCGTCGGCGTTCTTACTGTCGGAGCGCGGGAAATGGTTTTGGTGCGAACGCGACCGTCGTTAGGCGGGGACGAAGGAGAGGCCTTCTCCGATTTGGCGCTGGACCGGTGGATCGACTTGCTCGTCGCGCTCCGCAGCGGCGACGGCTCCCTCGCCACCGCCGGTTCCTTCCGAACCCTCTTGCTATCCCTCCTCCCGACATCCTGTTGCTGCCTTGAGCGCGGTGGGGACCGGCCTCTCCCATCCTTCTCCCTCCTCCAATCTCCAACCCGTCCCTTTGTCCCCGCCTTCCCACCACGTGCCCGCTCATTATCAAGCACCTGCGCCCAACCACCGGGAGTAACAAGTGAGCTCGCGAACGGCTGACCGAGCTCGACGTCGACCTCGCACGGCCGCTGCCGGTCGACCGCTATGGGCGCGCCTTCGCTCGAGAGGACAACCATGTGATCGCGAGACGTCCGGCCCTGATGGGTCCCCGTCGCGAGTTCGGCGTGATCGAGCGAGGACGCCCAAGAGTGGACGACGGAGAGGGACGCCGTGGAGGAGTTGCGGAGGGTTGTGGAAGACGATGAGGTGGTGGTGACGTCCCGTGAGGGACGTTGAGACGGAAGGGGCGAGTGGCGGCCCTGCTGGTGGGAGAGATGCGTCGTGTGCGCGTGCGAGGCGTCGAAGAAGAAGTGGTCCAAACTTTGGTTGCTGTGAGCGTGATAGTGGTGATCAAGCGACGAATTTGAAGGCCGCGACGGCAGCGGCGAGTGCCTCCCGTGCTGATTCTCATGCTCAAACGACAGCGCCGGCGAGCCCGCGCGTGACGATGGGTTGTCCGGGTGGCCCGCGAAGGCCGTCGGGGACGGTGGCGCGGCGCCGTTCATGAGCGACACTAACGTGACGGTGGATGCCGAGTGTCGCGCCGCCACCCGGGACGACCGCGGCGCGCCAACGGGCGGAAGGATCATCGATATGCGCTGGAGCGTCTCGATGTCTGTCGGTTCCATCGCTGCCTCCTCGTCGTCCGGTGCATTGACGTCAACCACGAAGGCATCCGATAAGCCCGCTGAGGGCCGCCCCGAGGACGGTCTACCGGAAGCGGTCCGAGCCATTGACGTGTCGACGTGCAGGCTTCGGACCGACGTCGGCCTGCTGCCACCACCCCCACTGGCGAAGCTCTTCCTTCCAGGCGACATGAGGGGCGATGACCTCGGCGTGTCCTCGTTCGTGGACGCGATGATCATTCCACCCGTAACGTCGGCCTCCCTAAGCCTCTCAGCTAGCTCCGAGTCCCTGGCGCCTTTATCCCTTGCAGCCCCAAACCCGCCAAATGGCGGCGGATCATGATGCAACGATCCCCGTGGGGTGTTCCCGCGGGTAGCCGAGAGCCCACGACTCCGCCGTCGGGCTTCACGAAGGTCCCGCTTTGACCGCTGTAGCCGGCGACGACGACGGAGGAGGAAGGCTATTAGCGCTGCGCAGAGGGCGATGACGAACGCCGCCAGGAGGCCGGCGTAGAGGGGGTTTGATAAAGAGAGCGAGGGTGCGCCGCCGAGTGCTGGAGGGTCATGCGTTGACGTGGCGGTCGTGGCACTGAGGACCTGTGGAAGGTGGTACATCATCAGCGACGAAGAAAACGAGAGCAACCCACGGAGGAGACTGATGCTGCAAAGGCGCCTGCAGCTGTGGTGGTGGCCCCCTTTGCCGGGGGCTTGATGGCGGAAGTCGCTGGGGCCACCGCGGCGCCGGGTGCCGACGGAGAAGCCATGGCGGACTTTGCCGATGTCGTGGACGTGACAGGCCTCGCGGGGGTAGTCGGGGGTGTCCGAGGTGCAGGGACGACAGCGGCTGCAAGGGAGGGACTAGGTGAGGATGGGGATCAGCGATGGGGGGCGGTGGAGTGGGGCGGATATGGCAGATATGGCGGGAAGAAGAACGAAGTTGGTCTGTCCGGCTCCAAGCATTCACTAATCGTCATCTGTCCGAAGCCAATTGCTTTCTTTCGCTGACAACAGCAGCTCCGGTCCCGGTGCGGCGTCCTACCCCGTCCAGCAGGTCCCGAAGGCCGTCGTCGGAGAAGCGGCCTGCAAGCTATGGCAGTCGGCGGTCGCTTCCGGCCTCGGCTTATCCTGATCTGACGTGCCTGGCGACCAAGGCCCTTACCTTGAAACAAGAGCGCGGAATTCCTTCGTGTATGACTGAAATACCGCTGGCTGTCAATGGATGACTTAGGCGAGACGAGGTGAGAACGGTAACTCGAAGCGTTTTTGGCAATCAGCAATCGCTTTACTGTAGCGCAATATATTGTTGTAAAAATGCAATAAGGTGAAAGCAGCTCCCAAACTTCATCGCTGAGGCACTCCCAGCGCAACAAGGAACGAAACGACGACAGGGATGGACATTGTGCAGCACAACGTCATCATCTCCGTTCCCTCAGCCTCCCCTCCAGAGAGCCGGCTTCCCGCATCTCCCTCATGCCCTTCAGGTACGCCTCCTTCCTCCGGTTGTCGACGTCTACCTTGACCTTTTTTTTTAAAAAAAGGTAAATACAAGTGTTAGCAACAGAAACGCCTCCAGAGATGTGTTCCGCCCCCATTCACGCCACTCAGATAAAGTAAACCACCAAGGACAAGACATAAACAAGAAGCAACAGCTCACCCAGTACAGAAGGCCGCCGCCGATCAGGGAGATCGACACCCTGTGACCCAGAGAAGCACACGTAGAAAGATCATGTTAAAGAGGGAAGGGAAGACAGGACTGGCTCTTACCAGCCGATCGCGGACTTCTGGTAGACGTTCAGCGGCATGCTCGATGAATGGCAATTCGAGAATTTGACGGCGTTGGTGTCTACCGACTTGGTAAGTTTTGGACTTACGATGTCTTGGTGTCTGCTTTTGCGACTGTCTGTGAGCGTGTACTCAGGTTGTACTTCCATGCATGTATCCTCTGTTCTGTTCATATTCAAAAAGTTTCCTACAGCTACTATAAAATGCAAGCCCATGAAAAGTAGTAATTCGATATCCAAGTATGTTCAAGCAAAACTGTCCCCATACGGAGAAAAAAAGTACGACAGAACAAACATGTTCAAAGTATTCATGATCGTGCAAAATGAGTGAAGACCGAGGAGAGAAGGAATCGCGGGGAATAGTGTTTGATGAAAGAATATATGAAAAAGCGAGCAACAAGAAGGAAAAGGGAGAGGTAGAAATACTGAAGCGGGGAGAGGTCTGGCAAGACCGGGAAACGTGCAATTATTAAAACGCCAACAAATTAACGACGCGGTTGAAAGAGCAAGTCCAATGTAGGCACGGCCGCAACTTGATTGCTTATAAAAGGCTAAGCTTTGCTGCAAATCACCTCTATCTAACCGCTCTCCTCCCCATTAGACGAGCCCGAAGGCGACGTCCACACAAGCTCGGGCCCGTTCGCGTCCGCCGCGGGTTGCGGGCTACTGTACCAATGGTAGGCGCCAGCTTCATCGTAGTACCCCGGAAACTGCGTGGCTCCGCCTAAAGAAGTTACAGGTCAGTAAATCCTAACACGCATATGAACCCGTCAATACTCACCATACTCGGTCCCAACTTGGCTTCCTCCACCGGTCCCGTACCCTTCGCTCACGGCCGTAGTCCCCGTTGCCGAGGCCGCGTAGCCGTACCCACTGCTCGCGGGACCCGCCGGCCTCGCGCCCTTGTCAATGTCGCTATACCCGCCCGACACCCCGCTGCCATTGAATCTCGACCACCTTTGCTTGCTGCCTGGTGCAGCGGGGGGCACGTAAGCCTTCGAGAATCCCAGCTCGCGCATCGCGGGCCCGTCGAGCGTGCGTCTGCGTCGGACTTTCCTGACCTGGCGATACCAAAGCGTGAAGACCACAACGCCGGCGATGACAGCTGCGCCGAGAACGCCGCCTATGATGGGGGCCATATTAGGGTTGGACCCTGTGGACGAGGAGGAGCCGGAGGCGTTGGCGTTTGCGGCCTGGGCGGTGGTGCCCGAGGGCGTTGCGGCAGTGTCGGGCGTCATCATCGGCGACATGGAGGGTGAGGGCGGGTCCACGACGGCGCGGGCCGTGGAGGCGGCGCCGGGGAAGGGGATGACGATGGTGGAGGTTTGGGTGACGACGGAGGGGATGATAGGTATAGATGCTGAGGCGAGTGGGATCGTCAGGCCGGGCACAGCGGGGACGGTCGGGACGGTCACATCCACGACGGATGATACCGACGCGACGGCGGACGAAACCGCACCAGCGTCACCGCCGGCGGCGCCAGCGACCGTGATGGTCACGGGCGCCGTCATCACGAATGGACACGTGCCGGTGGCCTTGTTCGCGATGCAGTAGTTCCCCGTCGCCGTCCACGTCCCCGGTGCAAGATTCGATGTCGATATATCGCAAGTCACGACGTCCCTGCACATCATTGCTGGGTCGGACGAGCACGGCTTGTTCACGGCTGTCGAGATCGCCATCTTTACAGCCTGGCAGTTGGGAGGGGAGAAGGTCGCGGTGGTGCCTGCCTGGGCGAGGAGAAAGTTGAAGCTGGCGGCGGCACCCGCTGGGGCCAGCGAGTCCGGGATCTCGAGCATGAGTGTTCCCATGCTCGTCCAGGTGGCCGGTGCGGCCGGGTTGGCGACGACGCCTGCAAATCGTGTCCAGTATTAGTCAGTGAGGGGACACAGATGATCTGGAGGCCCGTACTCACTCATCCTTTCGGCGAAGATCTATCGCACGGGTGGAAGAACGAACTGGGAGCCGTCGTTGGTCTTGGATGGACGTCTCTTGGCGATGCCGAGAACGTAGAGGCTGCTATCGTGAGAGAACAAAAGTGCGGTGGAAACGCGGGGGGGACGCAAGACATCCGGTTTGGCGGCGGTTTCAACCGCTTGCTGGACATGGTTAGGAAAAAGACAACGCCACATCATCATGCCGTGTTGTTCGCATACCTTTGTTAAAACAGTCGCCCAGCAACTTCAAGAGGATGCCATAATATCCGCAAAATTGTTTATCATACCCGCTCTGAACAAGCTCGTGGTATTTCGCCGAGAAAATATCCTTTTACTTACTTTGAATCACATTACACACAACGACGGACATTCCAGACGTTGCCTAAGTGTCTACAGCACGAGGTTTAACACGGTTCCACGCCAGCACGCCAGCTCGGACGTTCACGACAACCTCCGACGTGCCCCGGAACAACCCGCCCTTCCGCCTGCGGGATTATGGATTGAAATTAGGTTGGTAGGTTTTGTTTTCATAAAAAAATGGTGGGGGCTTGTTAGACCCTTCAAGAAGTGTTCGCTATATTCTTCATTGAGGCTCCCATCTAGTGGTGGCTTGTCACCACATCATTCTACCACCTGCTTACATCATCAACGAGCATGGGCCAGAGCGAGTCCAAGGCCAGTCGGGATCGCGGGCAGGGCGACGAAAAGGCCGTCGCGCAGCCGCGAGATACGGCCGTACCGGAGCCCTCCCTGTCTAACGAGCCAGCGGCGACCGGGGGCCCAGCATCATCGACGGTATCAGAGCCCGCCACCAACACCATCGACTACGACCTCTACTCCCGGCAGGTCTACGTTCTCGGAGCGAGAGCCATGGCCGGCATGGCCCAGTCCAACGTGCTCATTGTCGGCCTCAAGGGCCTCGGATGTGAGATCGCGAAGAACCTTATCCTGGCCGGCGTCAAGTCCGTCACCCTTCACGACCGCGAGCCCGTCCAGATAGCCGACCTGTCGACGCAGTTCTTCCTCCACGAGGACAACGTCGGGACACCCCGGGCCGCCGCGTGCCTCCCGCGCCTGGCCGAGTTGAACAATTACGTCCCCATCTCGCTTCTCGACGGCGAGCTGGCGACCGAGGCGACGCTGAAGCGCTTCCAGGTCGTCCTGCTCACGGACGCGCCGCTGAGCGTGCAGCTGGCTGTGAACGCCATCACGCACCCACTAGGTATCCGCTTCGTGGCCGCGGACACGCGGGGCCTGTTTGGCATGTGCTTCAACGATTTTGGGGAGGACTTCCACGTGCATGACGCGGATGGGGAGGAGCCTGTGTCGGGCATTGTGGCCGCGATCGAGAGGGATGGGACCGTCGCGTGCCTTGATGAGAGGCGGCACGGGCTTGTCGATGGGGACTACGTGACGTTTTCGGAGGTCAGGGGATTGGAGGGGTTGAATGGAACGGATAAGCAGTGGAAGGTCGCGGTAACGGGACCGTATACGTTTAAAATTGATGAGACCTCCAGCTTTGGAGACTACGAAGGTGGCGGCATTTTCACGCAGGTGAAGCAAGGGAAGACGATCAAGATGGTGCGCACTTCAGTTGCTTTTGAAAATTCCGTGTAGTGATCATCTTCGTTTGGCAGTTGCCTCTCAAGGAAGCGATCAATAACCCAAAGTTCGTCATATCCGACTTCGCCAAATTCGAGCGGCCCGCCCAGCTTCACCTGGGCTTCCAAGCCCTCGACGAGTTCCGCAGTAAGCACGGCCGTCTCCCGAAACCGCGCTCAGCCTCCGACGCCGATGAGGTTTCTGCAATCGCTCGCGAGCTGAACAAGTCTGCCCCGCAGCCGGTCGACACTATCGACGAGGACGTGCTCCGTGAACTGTCATACCAGGCCGCGGGTGACACGGCGCCTATGAACGCCGTTATCGGCGGCCTCGTCGCGCAGGAGGTCCTGAAGGCATGCAGCGGCAAGTTCACACCCCTGGACCAATACTTCTACTTCGACGCCCTCGAAGCCCTTCCCCAGGGCACGACCCTCACCGAGGACCAGTGTGCGCCGCGGGGTGATCGGTACGATGGGCAGGTGGCGGTCTTTGGGCGCGAGTTCCAGGAGAAGGTGCGCGCGGCGAGGCAGTTCCTTGTTGGTGCGGGCGCGATCGGGTGCGAGATGTTGAAGAACTGGGCGCTGATGGGTTTGGGTACGGGGGAGGAGGGTCAGTTGTTCGTCACGGATATGGACACGATTGAGAGGAGCAATTTAAATAGGCAGTTCCTGTTCCGGTCCAAGGACATTGGTAACCTGAAGAGCGAGAGTGCGGTCAAGGCGGTCATGGTGATGAACCCGGACTTAAAGGGGAAGGTCAAGTTTTATGCAGAGAGGGTTGGACGTGATACGGAGCGCGTTTTCGACGATGAATTTTGGAGCAAGCTTTCGGGGGTTACGAACGCGTTAGACAATGTCGAGGCTCGCCGGTATGTGGACTCCCGGTGCGTTTTTTACCGCAAGCCTTTATTGGAGTCCGGGACACTGGGGACGAAGGGCAATACGCAGGTTCGTTGATGCGTGGTAAATTATTTCTCATGTCAAACGGGTTGTGTATAGGTCGTTCTGCCGTTTCTTACGGAGACCTACTCGTCATCGGCGGACCCCCCCGAGAAATCGATCCCTGTCTGCACTCTCAAGAACTTTCCAAATCAGATCGAACACACGATTCAGTGGGCCCGCGACCTCTTCGAGGGCCTCTTCCACAACCCTGCCGAGAACATCAACGCCTACCTCACGCAGGCGGACTACGTCGAGAAGACGCTCAAGCAAGGGAACAGTAACGAGCAGAAGGAGATCTTCGAGGGCATACGTGCTGGCTTGGCCGAGGACCGGCCGAAGTCGTTTGAAGACTGTGTTGCCTGGGCCCGCGTCAGCTACGAGAAGTACTTTGTGAACACAATCCGGCAGATGCTGTACAACTTCCCGGAGGACGCCGTCAACTCGCAGGGCGTGCCGTTTTGGTCCGGACCCAAGAGAGCGCCGAGGGTGATTGCGTTTGATGCGGAGGAACCGGCGCATCTGGACTTTATCGTCGCGGCCGCGAACATTTACGCTTACGTTTATGGGATTGAGGGAACTCGAGACAGGTTTGGTTACAGTTAAACAAGTTGAATCTGACGGCTTTACGAAGGGAGATCATCAAGGCCGCAGTGGAGAAAGTGACACCGCCGGCCTTCACCCCAAAATCCGGGGTCGCTATTGAGGTGACCGATGCGGAAGTTACCGAGAAGGAGTTCGCGGCAGTCGGTAAGTTCTGCACACATTTTCTTTCGCGGGTCTGTCTTAGCTCATTTCTACTTGCAGACGAGGACGAGCTTACTACGCTCGCGAAGGTCCTCCCGCCCCGTGCCGACTTTCTTAACCTTTCTCTGCGCCCCGCCTCGTTCGAGAAGGACGACGACACCAACTTCCACATCGACTTCATCACCGCCGCCTCCAATCTCCGCGCGCTGAACTATCAAATTACTCCCACAGACCGTCATAAGACGAAATTCGTCGCCGGCAAGATCATACCCGCCATCGCGACGACCACGGCCCTCGTGGCCGGCCTCGTCAACCTCGAGCTTTTTAAGCTCCTCGACGGCCGTACCACGATTGACAGCTTTAAGAATGGATTCGTCAACCTCGCGTTGCCGTTCGTCGGGTTCTCGGAGCCTATCGCGGCCCCGAAGAAGAAGTATTACGACGTCGAGTGGACGCTGTGGGACCGGATCGAGGTCGACGGTGGGGATGGGATGACGCTGGAGGGGTTCCTTGCGTACATGAAGGAAAAGAATAGGATGGAGGTGTCGATGCTGTCGGCGGGGACAACCTCGCTGTTCACGTTCTTCATGTCGGCGGCTAGCAAGAAGGAGAGGATGGGGATGAAGTATACTTCTCTTCTTTTGCTGAATTATTGGCGGCCGCGCTAACTCGCTCTCTTTAGAATTCCTGAACTATATGAGAAAGTGTCGACGAAGACCATCGAGCCCCATGTGCGCTCCCTTGTGCTGGAGGCACTCGTAAATGATGAGGATGGAGAGGACGTAAGTTACTTCGGCGTTTAATATCCACACTTACTTACTCGGCTGTGTAGATGGATATCCCGTACATTTTCTTTAAACTTTGAATTTGAGCCCAGCTTAAGCGCACGCTTTCTGGCATTTACGTTTCGCTGAAGTTACTGCGTTCCATATACTTATTTCTTCTCTTCTGCTTCCTGTGCTTTCGTTGCGGTTGTTGTGGACATCGATGCCTGTGGAGTTTGCATTTCCCCTCGTTCTTCTGAATTAAAAAATGTTTGAATCTTCATGAACGTAAACGCCTTCCAAACGATTCAAACGTGTGGATGGTGTGCCATGTTAATGAAAAATGCACAAAGTCGACGCAGCCATCGGAAGACCTCTACCCCACGAGTCTCGTGACCGCGATGGACGCTGTGGACGCGCCGGTAAACGAGCTGATCAAAAATGCAACAAAACAAATCTAACAAAAACTTTTGCCAGAGCCGTGGAAATACGGCGGTAGACTAAGGCAGACGAAAAATTATAGTTAAAAAAGCACTGGTTGGCAGAAAGGATATTGACAAGACGTCATATAAAGGAGGAGGTTTGGGGGGCAGAAAAACTACATAGAAAAACAACAAATAGTCCGTGCAACATCTTGCCCGACTTTGTTTTGCTTTCATGTGTTTTTTGGCTTCGCCTTGAGCGCTTCGCTGAGTTTTTCAGGACCAGCGATTAAATCTCTCAAGCATTTATTCGTGTGAGTGCAGAAGTGACAGCCACCCCTATTTTCATAAACTAGAGCTGCACCAAGTACAAACTGACGAACAGTCAACTGTGACAAATGCAGGGGCTGAAAGGCCTTCTGCTTGTACTTTTCAGCGCCGCTGCCGTGGCCCTTGGCAAACGAGATTTTCTCCATGTTCCTTGCTACGGATTGAAACGTACCAAAGGTTGCTTCCTTGCCGAAAGTGAGATTAACAATTAAAATATACAACGAGAGAGATGCATAACAAGCACATGACCAAATAAAGAGGTCCATCCATCAAAACGAGAGGCCCATCCTCTCCTCCTCGAACGCCCGCCGCGCCATTAACGCCTGCTCGAACATCTTCACATCAATCCCATCCACGTTCCGCATTATCCGTGGCCTTAGCAGGACATATCCCCCACCAGCATGCCTGGGAACGTCGAAAGGTAAAGGAGTTGGCTGGAGGCGTGAAATGAATCAAAAGTTGAAAATCACCAAATTAGTGTAGAGAGGATTTTTATTTACCTGCCATGCCTCCAGCTCCCCAATCATCTGCAGCATCGACTTGTTCGTGTGCTTGTCCATCACGCCAAGCAGGGCCGTGTCGATTAAAAGGTCGGACCCCTTGTAACTCAAAAGGCCGAACCCGGTATTGGGGTCGAATGTGTTAAGCCTGTTGATTAAATAAATAAATACCATTGCCAAATGGAGACAGTTAACTGCGGCAAATAAAGAATAAATGACGGGAGGGCGTGAAGATTGCTTGCATGCATAAGCGGGAAGTAAGGCGGTAGGCGGGTCTCAATACTTAACTGCCCCATTACCCTAACGGTATCGTTCGCCTTGCCGTTTGAGGCTTCCTGAATCTCGTGGATGAGGTAGATGACGCCGGCGGCCTTCCGGGCGTACTCGGACATCAGGCTGGACGATGATGATTGACGAACTTTGACGCTGGATGGAATCCTTATTCTGGCTGTCGCCGTCACCGTAAGCATGAAGGACAGCAAGTACTTCTATTACTAGATTTCCATTGCAAATTCTGTCTTAACGGAACGCTCGACGGCCCATCCCGGCTTGTAAAACCTTAAAACGGCGTCCGTGCATATGCGCCAGTGGCCAATGTATTTGAAGGATGACGATGGAAAATGCGTTGTAAATAAAGAGCGGAGCAAGTATGAACAACGACAAAGTTGAAAAGTGATATGAACAAGCACCGTATCTTCTCCCGCGAACCCCTCTCGTAACTAACTAGGTTCCGCCCATGCGCTCTGCATCGTCAGATCCAGCATCAACGGCGGATGGCTAAACCTATTCGTGGCGCCAACCGAGAACGCCCTGCTCTGCGCGCTTGTCGACCTATCGCTTGCCAGCCTCGCCCTCAACCTCGTCCTCGTCACCGGCAGCGCATACTGCAGCTTCTCCCTCACCTTCTGCGGCGGCGCCACGAACTCCGGCAGCGGCGCGGCTTCGTGATCGCCCACCCTCGTCGGCGCCGGGGTCGCCCTCGGTCCCTCTCCAACCTCCGTCGGCGCGACCGTGGGGATGCTGTAATCCCCCGCCGTCGTGTGCCGTTCACTGCTGTGATGTGCCGTCCTTCCGCGGCTCGCGATGCGCTCCCGCCAGTGAATTTGTCCCAATTCTCCGTACACCTCATGGCTCGGCACCGTTGCGCTGAAGGTCGGCGCGAGGTTCTGGGCGCCCTTCCCGCCCACAAGCGCTCCGACGGCCCGTTCCAATGCCGGTCCCATGGACCGCAAAAAGGTCCGCGGGTTCACGCCCGTTTGGCCCAAATACGCCTCCTGTAGCATCATCTCTCGTCGGGACCGTAGTTCGCGAAGGAACAGATGCCGCTGCGTGGGGAGCTTTTGCGGCGGGTTCGAGTCCCGCGTGATGGGCAATGGTTGGGAGTATTGTGAGAAATAGTCATCGGGCCCGCGTCGGGGTGCCTCAGATGAGGTGGGGTTGGTCGATTGAAAGTGTTTTTTGAGGTGTTGGGTGAAGGGGCGGGATTCGAGGGAGGGCAGGTTGGGGCCAGGCATGGCGCGGCGGGACGCGCCGCTTTGGAGCTCGAGGCGGTTGGCGCGGGTCGAGAGGACGCCGACGAGCTCGTCGACTTGAGGCGCGTCGAGGTGTTCGCCGATTTTGACTGAGTAAGGAAATACCATCAGCGCTAAGAACCAGCACGGCAGAACAGTCGTAACAACTTACTTTCAAACCGCATCCCAGCCTTCGTCATCACGGTCTGCTTCCGCCCATCGAAATGCTTATACGCCGGCGCCGTATGCCGTCGCCTCCCAATTCTCCTCCCCTCCGCGTCCACCTCCACACAATCCACGTCCGCATCCTCCTCCAGCCCCTCCATCTCAGCGTTACCATCCCCACCAGCGGCGAGCGACACGTCCACAATCTCCACCCTTCTTTTGGGCGCCATAAATACCGGGATCATGCTGGATCCTTTCACCTTTGACCCGGTAGGGAGACTCCTCACAAGCCCCCACCCGTCGTCATCCTCGGCCGGGCTGCCGTACGCGTATCCCGCGTCTGCTTGCAGGCGACTCGGGGCGCGATCACGCGTCGGTGAATTGTGAATGAATGCCTCGAAGCGGGACTCGGTGGTCGGGCTAGGGTGATGCAGAAATAGAACGGGGATGCTCGAAGACTCGTCGCCGGCTCCAGTGGCTCCCGAAGCCGCGCCGGGGAGAAGTCGATGGTTCCTACGCGGCAGGTCGCGCCTGGCGAGGACGCTGAGCTGCGGCGGCGGCTCGGGCGCCGCGATGACCACGGGAGCCGGATCCGGCTCCGGGGCGGACTGCATCGTGACCCCACTATTCTCCATGCCCCCCTGCAGCGCCACCGACGCCCGTCTCGCACCGACACTCGGCCCGTCCGCATTCGCCGCCCCCTCCTGCCTCATCATACTCAGCCTTGCTTGCTCCTTCTCGGCTCTCATCTGTCTTATGTACTTGAACGCGAACGTCGCAAGACTCTTTCCTCCCTTCCCCCCTCCACCACGCTGCTCCTCAATATCACTCGCCAAATCCGCCGACACGCCGTCCGAAGCCGAATGTCCGACGAACGTCCCCGAAGTCCCGCTCGGTGCCGATGCAGCGGCCGCCTGCGCGACCGTCGCGCTCGTCGCGCTCGCTAGTACCGTAGCCTCCAGGGACACCGACATCCGTTTCCCCATGAGCGTGTTCCTGGTCATGGGCGGTTTCACGTATGGGCTGGCAACGGAGGGCTTCTCGGATAGAATAAGGTTATTGGGCATTTCGGATGGGAAGAGGTCAACGGCAGCCGCGGCGGTCGGTGGGGCCGCGAAGGTGGTAGAGTAGTGGGCTGTCGCGACGGATGTAATCTTGTCCGCGCTTGTTGGGCGGCGGGAGCGCGGTTTGGAGGTGGGGGAGAGGACGCGGGTGCCGCGGCGCTTGTGGACATTGGGAGGGTGTTTTTCCTGTGGCTCTGACAACAGGTCAGCTGTAGGAGCGTCGGCGTCCAGCGAATGCGGGTTCTCCATTGTCGAGGCTGCGTCCGTTGTCTCGGCGTGCTCGCCCAAGTCCGGGTGCTCGAAGGCATCGGGTTCAATGCCACCAGTAACCTCTGGTCCTAAAGAGTCATGAGGTGGTTCGCCGCCTTCTGCAACAGCGAACGGGTCCACGTCCTCCATCTCTGTATCGGGCGCGACAAGCGCAGTAGGTTCCATGTTGGCACCATCATTTGCTGCCTCTGCCGGCGTCACGCCCCCCTCGCCTTCCGACCAAGCTGTAACTCTCCGCGGCTCGGCCTCCTCCTCGCCTTCCACACCGTCCGCGTCCTCGTCAGCCTCCTCCGTCGCTCCGCCAACCTCTCCTTCCGCCGCCTCGCTCACGGCAACCTGTTCTTGTTCTACATCTTGTCCAGCCACATCTTCTTCTTGGCCGTCACCGTCGGCTTCCAGCGCCTCTCCCTCGTCCGGCGCAGGTTCCTCAGGGCCTTCCAGCGCCAACCGCGGCGCTTGTGGAGGGTCACCGTCCCCATCGGCCGCCCGTTCGTCCGCGTTAACGGCTGGCGCGCCGACTTCGTCCACGCCAGGAGACGGCGCGTCAGACGCGTCCATATCGCTCGAGCGGTTGGGGGTCGGCGACACGGACGCGTTGGCTGCTCGCTCGACGCCGTCCAGCACCAGCGCGTCGTGTTCGGCCTCCCCTTCCTGAAGGTCAACCCCGACGCCTTCGGCCGCGGTCTGCTCCGGCGTTGGCGCGTCTGCGGCCATCTCGGGCAAGACCATCGTGTCGTCGTCGAAGGCGTCGGTCATGATGGCCGGGATGGACGTGGGTTCGACTACAACGGAAAAATGGCCGACCCTGTCGATCTGTTGCGTAGAAGGGATCACCACGAGCCTTTTGGTCGGTCGCCGCCTGGTGCCGGGGACCATCGCCCGTCGCGATGGTTCTTAGTCCGCTGGTCGCGTCGACGTACGCTTCAATAGAGGACGGGGTTATTGGCGGCAACCCCACGACGCCGGCGGCATCGGCATCGTCGTTGGCATGGAAAATAGCAGCCGGCCGCTCAGCAGCCGTCAGCCGCGGATTCATTGCTGGCTTACGACACAATTTCGTTTGCATGCGAAAGGTTATGCCTCCGTGAAATTGATTGCCCTCCACGATTTCAGGTGCAGAAGAAAGAAAACGGACCAAAGTTCGCTGTTTGGCACGAAACAATCACAGCCCACCCGTCCACTGCATCCGAGGAGGGCCCGTCGTCCGTCCCCGTCCCGTCATCGACTTCGACCCGGAACCATCATGGCATCCCCTTCAACGCTCGCCATCAAGGTGACCCTCGGTGAAAACACCAGGCGCTTCACCATCCACCCGCAAGAGAAACACTCGTGGCACGACATCGACAGACAGGTGCGGCGGACTCCTTGCTGTATGGATTGGGATTATGGGCTAACTCGCTCTCTCATTAGATCCGTCAGCTGCACGGCGTCCTCCCGTCCTCGACCCTCCACGTTATTTACCTGGATGAGGAGAACGAGGAGATCTCGATCGACAGCGACGCCGAGCTGGCAGACTTGATTGCTACTACTCTGCGGAACGGGGCCTCGAGCATCAAGTTCACCGCGAGGGTGAAGGTGGCCGCAAACACGAGTGGTTCGACGAATGTATGTATTTATTTGCCGTCCTCGTCTGCGTCCATTTTCTTTTCGTCTATTTTATCAACCTGCATGCGCGGGTTGCTGCGACGTTCTGTATTTCAGGCTTACGCCGTTTTTACCTTCCCCTCCATGTATTAATAATCATAACTCTAACCTTTTAGTCCCTTCGCCACGCCACGCCGCTCTTCTCCTTCCATCCGAACATTCCGCAACACCACTACGTTTTCTCTCGCCCTCCCTTGCCGCCCTCGCCCCCGTCGTGCTCGAATAGGCCGACTCTCGCGAGGAGCAGCGCCGCTCCATCGCCTCTAATGCGACTTTCAGGACCCAGGCATCACAGAACCTCTCCTCAATCATCCCCCCACCGCCCTCCCCTCACGCCTTTGAGCGGGAGGGATGGCAGGTGCAGTATGATGGAGGAGAGAGGGACATTGGGAACGTGGGCCCCCACGCCTCCGCTCGTGATCAGGCCGCTGCATATTCGTCCCACTCCTCCTTCGCTTCTCAGTACGCGAGCAACAGGTCATTTTATTTGAACGATGATTCTGATGTGAGTTTTGATAATTTTTACCGGCCAGCCCTTTCCTTTTTCTAACTCTTTTTCTTTAAAAACAGAGACCCGCTTCCCAACCCTTCAACATCCACGACCACAGCCCCTCCCGCCGCAGCGACGCCGCCGGCCCCTCGGACGCCGACATTGCTGCCATCCGCTACCCGGACCTTGCCTCCTTCGAGGCAAGCAACATCCCGCCTCTCTTCCCGCCCACACAGACCGATGACGAGATTAAGCGCCAGTCGGAACTCCAGGCCAAGCTTCTGGCGCTTATTGCGGAGAACGAGGTTATTCTCGAGGAGAAAAGGCGGTCGTCGGCTGGGAGTAGCGCGGCGGGTGGTGAGAAGGCGGCCGAGAAGGCCGTGCCGGCGGACGGTGCGCCAGCAGCGCCTACGACGCCTTCGACGGCGTCTGCTGTGGCGGCAGGCGGGCCAAAGCGGCTCCCTGACGACGTCGGAAAGTTCCTCGACCAGTGCCGGTCCATCGTGGCGCACTACCCGGAGGCCGTTAATCAGTTGAACCTTGTCATCGACCAGGTAGGCCCATTCTCTTCCCCTTTTTCTTCCTATATTGCCAGGTTCTCACCTTTTGTGTATTTGTTTTTTAACAGCAACTGAAATCGAACGTCCACGCGAACCTCGAGTACGCCATGTCCATGATTCAAACCTCCCTCATGAAGGCTCAACGCGCCGGCGCTTCCTACCTGAACTCCCCTGAAGCCCAGCGCCTGTCTAAAGCTGCCCGCGAGGCCGCCTACCGCGCGCGCATCGACGGGTACGACGCCTCGCGGCAGGCGTACGAGGAAGCTAAGATCGCCGCACGGAGGGCCCGTGAGGCCTTCAGGTCGGCCAGGAGGCAGAACAGCACCACAAGCACGAGCGGGGAGTTAGCCGGTGCGGGCGGCGTCACGACATATATTCGTGTCGGACAGCAACCGGGACCGGGGTCGAGCGGCGCGGATCAGGCGAGATATGCGGCCAGCGCGTCGGCGGCCGCGAAGGCGGGGTATGGGATTGGGTTGCCGCCTATTGCTAAGGGGTCCACGGCTGCGCCGGGCGGGGGGGCTGGTGGGGTGGATCCGCAGCGGTATGCGACGCAGATGAAGAAGCTGGCGGACATGGGTTTCAAGGATCCTAGTCTGAATAGGGATTTGTTGGATGCGAACAACGGGGAGGTTGAGAGGGTTGTGGAGGCGTTGATGCAGCTTCAGGTTTAGATTCGGAGTGTTCAACCTTTTGTTGACTCCGGCTTCGTTCTATCTTCTGTTCCACGCTTATTGTATAGCTTTTCTTGTGTGTCGCGTGAGTTTTATCTTTATGCCCAGTAACCGTTACCGGATTGTACTCTGTGATGCGGACTGTACCGACAAATACATTGTCTGCCCAGACGTTCGTGTTTGCCTATCCTTTCCGCTCTCTCTCTGACCAACGCGATAGCATATGAGACCGCCTCCTCTCCCTACAACAGGCGGAGTGCGAAAACTTATCTCCGTTGGTTCTCCCTCCGAGCCGAGATCAACGCCAATGCAGGAGCCTGGCGACTGCCGTAGTCAACGCCTTTGTCTTCGACTTCGTGCTGCAGCCAACTCGCAGAGCCAAATCATGAGCTTTGGACTGCTTTGGCACCAGGTCCATATTTCATCTCGTTCCACCCGCAGTCAACCTCACATTCTTCGTCTCTCACCGCTACAGAGGCCGAATCAGCATGCCTTCCTACCTGACCAAGTACATCGCGCAGGCGAGCAATCGCGCCGTCGAGTCGACCCCGCAGACCCGCCCGATCCCAGGCCGGGAGGGAGACATGACCCTTAACAACGCTGGCGGCTTCACCTTCGTCCTTGACCCGCTCGCGCGCCTCAACCGCTTCCTGATCCTTGGGTCCGAGAAGGGGTCATACTATGCCACCGAGCAAGCCCTGACGGCTGAGAACGCGTCAACGATCGTGCACATGCTGGAGACGGGCCGCGGTGTGGAGGTGGTGGAGGCCGTGTGCGCCATCAGCGAGGCCGGGAGGGCGCCGAAGCAGGATCCGGGGATATTTGCGCTGGCGCTGGCGATCAGGTTGGGGGACGAACCGACCAAGCGGGCAGCGTACGGCGCCGTGGACAAGGTTTGCAGGATCCCGACCACGCTCTTCCAGCTGGTCGAGCTTGTGTCGCGGTTCGGGGACGTGCCGGTCGCGGAAGAAGGTGGAGCGGTGGAAAGGACACCGGCGGTGCGCGGCGGCCGCGGCCGAGGGCGGGGGCGTGGTGGCTCGGCGATGAAGCAGAGCAGGAAGCCCGCCAAGAAGCCCAAGGGGAAGGTTGCCACCACGGGCCGCGGTTTCGGTAAGGGGATGCGGAAGATGCTCGCCAGCTGGTACAACGGCAAGGACGCTAAGAGCCTGGCCTACACGGTGACGAAGTATAAGAACCGGAACGGCTGGACGCACGCTGATATCCTTCGCGTCGGCCACGTCAGGCCTGCCGACAGGGCCCACGACCTTGTGTTCCGCTTCCTCACGCACGGGATAGAGTCGATGAGGGGCATGGCGTGCAAAGGCGTAGAGGGAGTAGTTAAAGGCGTGGAGGCAATGGAAGTTGTGGAGGAGGACTGGGAGATGGATGTGATGGTTGAGGACGTGGCGAAGATTGCTGCGCCGCCGGCTGCAGAGGAGGGGGAGGTTGCGGAGGCGACGAAGGAAGCAGAGATGCGTCGGAAGGGCCCTAAGACCTACACTTCGAAGCTGGAGGAGAACGCCGAGATGGAGACCAAGACGGTGGGATTTCTCGAGGTGACGGATCAGGTTTTGAAGTGCGGGGAGAAGGACATCG
This sequence comes from Irineochytrium annulatum, assembly GCA_027600665.1. Classification (NCBI taxonomy): domain Eukaryota; kingdom Fungi; phylum Chytridiomycota; class Chytridiomycetes; order Chytridiales; family Chytridiaceae; genus Irineochytrium; species Irineochytrium annulatum. The sequence goes on along the minus strand of JADGJL010000141.1, from coordinate 17,847 downwards.
ACAAGGTGGTGTCGGCAATCAAGAACCACCGGCTGGCCCGTGAGCACATCCCCTCCTCGCTTCTGAACTCGGTCGCGATCTGGGGCGCGCTCCTCGCGGCCAACATGGGCATGACGGCCATGATCCGCAACCTGGCCAAGATGACCGCCGTTGGGCTCCTGAAACCGCTCTCGGACGCCGTCGACCTCGTCTGCAAGTCCCTACGCGATCCGGTCAAGCTCGCGAAGGCCAGAATCCACCCCTTCAACGTCCTAGTCGCTCTTAACCAGTACAAGCAGGGGAGGGGACACCTCGGCTCCCTCACGTGGGAACCCGTTAGTGAGGTCCTCGACGCGCTGGATGACGCCTTCTACGCGTCCTTCAACGCGGTCGAGCCGACGGGGAAGCGTCACCTCGTCGGGCTGGACGTGTCCGGGTCCATGTCCTTTTGCAAGGTCGTCGGCAATGACGCCATCAATTGCGCGATGGCGGCCGCGGCCATGTGCATGACGCTCCTGCGGACCGAGCCCAGGACGCACGTGGTAGCGTTCCAGGACAGGTTGGTGCCGCTCAACCTGTTCAAGACGGACTCGCTCGATGCCGTGTTGAGGAAGACGCGAAACCTGCCGTTTGGATCCACCGACTGCGGCCAGCCGATTCTCTACGCGCTGGAGAACGGCATCGAGGTTGACGTGTTTGTCATCTACACCGACAACGAGACGTACGCGGGGAAGGTGCATCCGTGTGAGGCGCTGAAGCGGTATAGGAGAAAGATGGGGATCCCGGCGAGGATGATAGTGGTGGGGTTGGCGAGCAACGAGTTCTCTATCGCGGATCCCGAAGACGCGGGGATGATGGACGTCGTGGGATTCGATAGCGCGGCGCCGAGCATCATGCGAGAGTTCTCTCTTGGGAAGGTGTAAGCGGGAGACGACGTTGGGGAATTGAAGTAACAAAAGTTAGAAGTCAAGGAAGGTCAAGGGTTGGCTTTCTCTTGCCTCGGGATTTATCAGTTGTAAAGTAGAGTTAAATGCTGAGTTTCGCACGAGTTACGAAGTTACGCTTGTTAATGGTATACCTGCAACCCCAACAGTTTAAGAATTTTTAATGGTATGGTAGGATGCTGCATTGTAGCAGGTGATAAAATGTGTAGGCCTGTTGATATTTCTTTAAGCATGGCAAAGTTGACGAATACATTGCATGTGGACGTTAAACCCTTACCTTCGTGTCAGTTTTAATAAAGGAACTTCAGGCGACATCACGTCAATCGGCGAATGCAGGCCGCAAGCTTACCTTTATCCCCTAACACAACAATTTATTCACAGGTTTTGCTTGATGTGTAATGCACTGTTCGTAAGCGCCTTCACTGCACATGGCTTTTAAAGTGAACATGGATTTTACAGAGCAAGGCTTATACTCTTGACATCGTCCTCGGCCATCATACCCAAGACTTCAACTTCAGCTCGCATCCCTTCGAAGTCCCTCATTGCATTCATGCACGACATCCCAGCCCTCTCCATATCCCCCAACACCAGCACCCGGAATCCCTTTCCCCCGTCCTCCAGAGCGGCCACCCATCCTGGAGCGTTTCTCACAAAGTTTTCGACCACCTCGACCCTCTTCAGGTTCGCCGGCGCCTCGGCATTGACCAACGACTTCCCCGTCGTCCCATCCACAATCCGCCAATTCCGGTAAAGGGACCCCGTGACCTCCGCTGGACCTTCGCCCAACAAGCAATCGACGACCTTCTTCTTCGGCAGCCGCCAACCCCTGAAACGCTCGGGGACGACGGTGGCCAAGCGATCGTCCAGAAGCGTGACAAGCTGCGACATGGCACTCACGCCCGTGACGCGCACCCACGCGGCCCACCTCGGCGCGTTTGCAAGATCGCAGTTGATCACGAGCACGAGCTCGCCGTCGAGCGCCTGCGCCGCCATGGTCACGAAGCGGCACGGCGGTAGCAGGGCCATGAGGTTGGCCCGCGATCGGAAATGCGACCGAGCGTTGATTGAGCGCGACAAGATGGCGACGGCCATGAGCTCGTAAGGTTTGAACGCGTCATCCGAGGCCGCGTCGGCGCGGGACGACAGCACGTGGGTGATGAGCGCTGCCAGCATGTCGCTGACGAGGTCCGGATTGGCGCCAAACTCGACTAGGGAGCCGATCAAAAGCGGAATGTCGGCGAAGTCAGTCCATCTGGCCGCGATGAGCGGGTAGGTCGGGTTGGAGGCGTCGCTGTCGCCGACCCAGCCGGTAATATTCATCGTGAGGCACATCCATCGCAAGCCGGCAACGCAGACGCTGTCGACGAGGCCCTGGCTCGCGAATCCCATGGGGATGATGCGGAAGAGCTTCCCCATAACGAGCCTGGGCCCGTGCTGCAGGCCTCTCGTCCCTGAGGGCGGCTTCAGCTGGGCGACGGAGCTGACTTCTTGCAGGTCGGCCTCGAGCTCGGCAAGTATGCGGTCGGCGGTCGGGATGTCAGGGTGGGTCTTCGCCACGACGGGCAGGGTGGAGTGGGCGAGCGGGTCCATGCGATCCCGGCCAGGTTGCTCAAGAGGTTGATCATCCTGGACCTCGGTCATCGTTGGCATGGGCTGGCAAATATGTGGTAGCTTGGCAGTGGTAGATGTCAATCATAACCAGCCCCATCAGACCTCAAGGTCAGGCTAATTATATACCCTTTGATAATTAAATCCTATTTTGATGTCGTCTATCCTTCGGATAGGGGCATAAGTTTTGCTGCTGCTTCAATTTCATATATTCTTCTTCTTTTTTTTTTTTTTTTTTTATTTATAAATTGTTTGTTGTTCTGCAAAAGAAAGTTGGTTGTAAGGCAATAATGATTATGACGCTGTTGATTGAATTACATGCCGTTTATTGCATTCCGGGCACTGTTCGTTAAAGAACTAAATAGAAGACTGAAGAGAAGCTAAAGGAGGTGCGCACTTGTAGTTGGGGCACAACATCCACTGAGTTGGACAACTTGGAAAACGCAACGCGACGTAGAGAGAAGGCTAAGTCAGCTTAGAGGTCGCTGAGGCAGATGCCGCCGACCTCCTGGACCTAAGAACAACGATGAAATCATGTCAAACTCGAGAAAACAGTACATAAAGATGTCGATGAACTTACGGGCAGCTTCTGGCCATGCCTGGGTTTGCACAAAAGACCAGTTTGGCACACAGGCGCGTTCACTACGTTGCCGCCGCAGCTCTCATTTCCAAAGGCGAGCTTCAGGCATTTCCCGCCGATGTCCTTCTCCTGGAGCAAGTCGACCGGCATGTAGCCACCGCCGGCCTCGCGGACGCAGGTCAAGTCCGAGGGGCAGACGTGGGGCTGGGACACATTGCCAGCGCAGGAGCCCCCGAGCTTGGCGACCTTCTTGCAGACGCCGCCGGCGTCGGGGATGGAGACGTTGAGGACGCAGGTGAGACCAGACGCGCAGGGAAGCGCCGAGACCGTGAAGCCGCCGCAGTGCTCGCCGTAGTGGGCGAACTTGGTGGGTTGCTGTGATCAACGAGGAGCGCATGGTTAGTGGAAGGTTTTCTGATTGTGCGAGGCTTTTTTCCTCAAGAGGGAAAACGTACAGCGAGAGCGGCCGAGGCGAGGACAAGGACGGAGACGACAGTGTTGAAGAGCATGTTGGTACAGTCGGAAGGACGTGGACGCGAGAAGGGAAGGAGGGAAGTGGTTGCTGAGTGAGGTAGGAGGGAGGGGACGCGAAGTCGCCTTTTATACAGACCGAGGCTATGGGACAAGAAAGCGAAAAAAGAGAGGGTTTTCGTTGTCCGTGAGTAGTTGTGTTCTTATCCGTGGCCGGGGTCGTGTGGCTTTGTCTGTAAAACGGGCCACAGCAGCAGTGGTCACAACCTGTCAGATCCCTTGTACAATATCCTTTCCTTTGGGCGCCGTGGAGACTTGTGGTGGTCGCTGTGTTCATTCTTGTGGTCCATTCGTGGTGAAGGTTCACAAGTATCGGATCGAAAGGCAGGGGAGAATGCAAGGAAACGTCGTTAAGAGGATATTGCAGGCTTGTTGCATTGTTTCGTTGTTTGCCAGGACAATCATCATGATGATACTGCGAGAATAGGAATGTCGATATATGGGATAAACAGCTTTCAAGGCGTTTGAGGTGGATCGCGATCGTCTTCGTCTTTTTTTTAGCTTCATCCATCATCATCGAAGCCAACGAGACGAGATGCAGCTCGCGGACGTGGCCGCGCTGCTGTTGCCAAACGATGACGGCCTGCCGGGACCTCTCGTCTTTATGGTGGAACGGACAGGAGTTGGTCCAACGACGCTCCGTACTGCTGGTATGTCGACGACCGCCCATTACAAAATCGCAGTTGCAACGCGAGACTCACCTCACCCGGCTCTCCTTGCAGTCGTCTTGCTCCTCTCGATCCCACTCGCGTTGATCTGCCTCCTGCTCCCCGCTGGCCCACGAGCCAGCGGCCGCCATTGGCTCTCGATCGTGTCAACGTCGGTCCTGCTCCTAGCCTTGGTGGACGCCGGTATGGTGCTGCAGCTGCTCGCGATCGCTGCCGGCTGCTACACGCTCGTACGAACCGCGCCGGGGCGGTTGTTGACTCCGGTCATTGTCTCGGCCGCTGCAATCCTTCATCTCGCGGGACAGTGAGTTTGCTGGAGTACGCGTTCCTTCCTCTTTCATTCGGACGTTATTCTCTTGTTGTTGTATTGAGTGCTTCCATTTGGGCATTTGGGCTAATGAGGTGCCATATTGCAGTCTTTTTTGGACCCAAGTGTGGAGTCCGGGCAAGATGGACGTGTCGGCGCCGTTGATGCTGATGGTGATAAAGCTGTCGACTTTTTCCTGGGCTGTGTACGACGGCCAAAGGCCTGCCGAGGTTCCTTTTTAAATATTCTCAAGGTTTTGCATAAATCTTATTGCCCTTAGACTCTTGCACCAGCACAAAAGCTGAGGAGCGTGAAGGACGTTCCCGGCGTTGTCGAGTTTTTGGGCTACACGATGTACTTCGGCGGCTTTCTCGTTGGCCCAGCGTTTGAGTTCTCCGCTTACCGGAGATTTACGCGGGGAGAGGTGACTGCTTTACTCGTCCATCGACTCCGTTCTGATTACCCTTCAGGCGCCATACGACAAGCTCCCCTCCACGGGCCTGCCGGCGCTCAAGACCATATTCCTCGGCATCCTCTGCACCGTCATCTTCCTCAAATTCGGCGACCCTTGGGCCCACCGTCTGATGTTGACCCCCTCCTTTGCGGTTCAGCCTTTCCTCTTCCGTCTTTGGTTCCTTCAGGTGGCAGGCCTCGTAGTCCGGTGCAAGTACTACGGCGCGTGGAAGATCTCGGAGGGCGTGTGCATCCTGTCAGGGGTTGGATATACAGGGAAAGACGCCGTCACGGGCGCGGACGTGTGGGACCGGTGTGAGAACGCGAATATCGTCAAGCTGGAGACGGCGCAGAGCCCGAGGGCGTTTATCGGGAGCTGGAATATTCTGACGAATCAGTGGTTGAGGAACTGCGTGTACAATAGGATCGTGGAGGCGGGTGGGAAGCAGTCTCAGGCGAATTGGGCGACGTGGGTGTGCTCGGCTTTCTGGCACGGCTTCTGTAAGTGCATGCCCTATTCTTGTGTTTTTTTGCTCTCTCCTTGACCCATTACGACGCGTATAGATCCCGGTTATTATATAACCTTCGTCTCCGGTGCAATGCTGACCTCAACGGGTATATCTCTTCGCCGGAACCTCCGCCCGCTCGTGACGGGCCGGTCCCGGCTTCGCTCTCTAAAACCAGCCTACGACGTTCTTGGCTGGGCGCTCACCCAAATTGCCATGAACTACATTTGCGCGCCCTTTCCGCTGCACACGCTTGAGAGGGGGATGGCTTGTCTGGGGTCGGTCGGGTATTGCGTGCACTGGGGCATGGCCGTTGTGCTGGTCGCGTTCGGCGTAAAGGGGTTGGGTGTGAGGGCGCTAGTGAGGAGGGTGGGAAAAGGGTTGGGTGCAGAGTACGAGAAGCCAGTGCCTGTAACGATGATTAATGGGAAAGCAGCGAGGGGAGAGGGGAGGAAGGAGAAGTAAGGGACTTATCGAACACGTTTTGCTCCTTTACCACAATGCATTTATTTTTTATTTTTATTGTCTGATATATTGAAAATGCTTGCAGGTCGCCTCTTTACGCAGATTATATGTCCGACGATGACCATTTCGATAATACATTGAATTATATCCTACTTTTATATATCTATCTATTAATCTAATACCACAGTGGACTAGCTCTCCACGCACGTCCAACAAGCACCTCCCTCTTTGCGTTCATATTTGTTTTATGTTTGCTGTGATTGTGCGCTTTTTATGTACATGATGGAGACGATTAATAAATTAGAAAAGCACATCGTGAATTCGAGAACTGAAGCGATAACTAGATACACGAATCAAGAAAAACAGGTATGTATCACGCGACGGCAACCAAGTTTGTGGACGCGATAGTCAAGAAGGGAACTTGAAAGAAACGGCAGAGCAGGATGTATAGATAGAGTCATGCGCCTGCACCCATCATTTGTTACTTGAACTACTATCCCGCTATATAAAGCGGCCCAGCGTCTCGCTTATGAACATATCCCACCCACCGCTCTGCCGATCCTTCAGGTCCCTCCCCTTCGCCAACCCCTCCTCCTCCTTCCCCGCAGCCTCATCCTGCGCAGTTTTCTCCTCGGCACTAAACCACCCCATCACCTCATCAACCAGACCCCATCCCTCCGTCCCTTCCACAACCTTCAACCCCCACCTGCCGTCGCCAGCGCCGTGGGCACCCTCCTCCGCCTCCACGACGGCGGTCGACCCTTCGCTCTCCGTCGCACCTCCGCCGGACGACGACGACGAGTCGCCCGACACGCTCCCGTTCCGCGCTGACGGGTGCGCCAACCAGCCTGGCGGCGGGTGCTGGGACTGCGGCGCGGGCGGGTTCTGGGCTACGAAACCGCGCCGGGATGAGGCAGCGGAGGCAGTAGGGGTGACAAACGGGAGGGGCTTGGAGTTCTGGCGCGACGGCTGTGGGGTCGCGGTGATGACGTCCCTTGAGAACGCGGGCGCGCGCTGGGAGGTCGGGGACGTCGGCGGCGACCACATGGGCGACGCGGTGGTAGGTTTATGAGACCAATGCGCGACGCCAAGCGCGGAACTAGATGCCGCGTGGCGGAGCGTGGCCGGATGTCGCGAGTCCCTCGCTGGCGTGGTTAACGAGTAACGAGCTCCCCGGGCGAGCGCAGGCTGCGGAGTTAGGAGAACCTGAAGGGATGACGGCGCGATCTGAGGCGGCGCGCGGTGGTAAAGAAGGGGTGTTGGCGCGAGGATCATGGATATTTGCTGGAGGGTCTCGAGATCCGTCGGCTCGAGCGGGTTCGGATACGGGTTGTTATAGTGGATCGCGTCGTCCGCAGGGTGCGCAGAGAGTGTCGGGTAAGGGGAGTAACCCGATGCAGACGTCGGCGGAGGCATGGCTGAGCCCGTGCCGTCGATGAGAACGGACGCGTGGGCCGGATGCGGATTAAAGGACGCGGAAGACGTTTGATTATGCATTGCCGACAGTTGGTTGCGTAACGACCCGAAGGAGGACTGACTCCGCAAGGACCCAACGGGGGGCTGATTTCGTGCAAGGCTTTTAAGGGAGGACGAGGACTGGGTCCGCTGGATGACGACGTGACCCTGTCCGCTTCCGTCCTCCCACGGCGAATAGGCACTGTGAGTTGGCAAGATCATGCCTCCCGTGACGTCCGCAGCCCTGAGCCTGCTCGCGAGTTCGGACGCCCGGGCTTCCTTGGCGGCGGACGCGGCGGCTCCAGATTTGCCCAGGGCGAAGCTGATGTCCGAGGCGGCCAGAGACGAAATCGAACCGCGAGAGCTGGCGGTGTCACGAAAGAGACTGCCACCGGGTGTAAGGTTAACTTGGGAGGCCGGAGCCGGGGGACGGAGGGGTTGCGTGCGTGGCCCGACGGGACGGAGATCCTCTTTTCTGCGGCGATAGCGACGGACGAGGATGGCGATGAACAGGATGGCGACGATAATAAGGGCCAAGATGAGGAGGACCGCGTACAGTGGATTTGAAAGTGAAAGGTTCGTGGAGGTAGAGTCTGGGACTGCGTTCGCGGTGTAGGTGTAGAACGGCCCCTGCGGCGACAAGGTAAGTCATCGCGCTAGCTGAGGCAGTAGCTCGTGCCAGCACTCACCGTTTGCGTCGCCATGTTCCAGCTACCGAAGGAAGAGGTCGTCGTCGTCGCGGGGAGCGCCGTCTGCTCAACCGTCGTTGGTGGCACAGCGCCTGCCAGAGGCGGGATTGTGGCCAACGATGATGGTGAAGGAACGACCGGCGGGGCCACAGTTGGCACCATCGGCTGCAGTGATAATGGCGCGGACGAAGACAGGGAGGTCGGTGCTGGTGCTGGCGGGGCGGCTGCGGTGGGTCCTGTGGTCAATGCCGAAGGTACCGGACCACCGGGCAGGCCGATGCTGACGCCGACGCCTGTACATCCAGGAGCGGAGCAGAAGCACCGTCAGTAAACGCCGTCGTCTCGATGGATCCAGTGACCCTTGCGGGTCAACCCTCGCGGCCCCAACATCCGTCACTTCATCCTCCTTCCATCGACGGCACTCCGAGGTCCCCACAGTACAACGTACCATTCCCAGGCAGGGCATTCACAGCAGCCATGAGGTCGCCGAGCAATGACGATGGTCACGGCGAATGTGTTGTCCAGAGCGCGCCTCGATTGATTGTGTAATTGTCGGTTCACGGCCAAGTTTGTTGATCACTTCGCGTTTACGCCTCGAAGTATGGCAGCTTGCAGGAACTACTAATCGGGAATAATTCGGCAGGGTTTCTCTCAAAGCAGCAACGGCGGCCGGTTTGTACAGATAAGAAGGCAAATGATCATGCGGCTCGACTAGGAGACGCAGCGCGGCGCAGAGAGAAGGCCACTATCTGCTTGGAGGCAGATTCCGCCGACCTGGACCTAAAGACAACGAAGAATATTAGCCTGGGAAAGCAGTACGTTGCAACGGCGGCCGAGGCGGGCGGAAACGACATTTGTTGAGAAGCATCTCGGTGGAGTTAGAAAGAGGTGAAGGCGAGAAGGAGCTGAGGGAAGGCTTTGGAGTGAGGTGAAAGGAAGGGAACTGGGTCCCGAGGCAGAATAATATGTTACGCGCTATCCCTGTTTATGAGCACATTTTTTTGCCGCACTGGTCTGGCTTCGCACGCCCACAACACCTGCCGCCGGGAACAACTAGCGCGGCTTCTCTGAAGCTCAAATAGCTGGCCGTGGAGTTCATAATCGTTGGCGCCGTCTTGGGGTCCGGGTGGTGCATCGTCAGGATGAACAAACACATTACGTACTTTCATTGTTTTCGACCATTTATACGGCCCAAGCTTTCATACATGCACGTCACACTCAAGAGCGCTTTGTCCGTGAATTAAACACGTGCTCTCAAAGATCTTGCTAAGGCACAGGAAATGAACGTTTGGAAAAAAATTCAGGGCTAAACAGAGGACTTAGGATATACAAATGGCCGAGGTCTGGAAGGTCCAATAAAAGAACGCAAGGTTCAATCGAATGTGCTGACACTTACCATCATTACCATCGACGCGAGAAAACCGGTTGGCCAAGAGATAAAATAAGCTTGCCTGCTTCTCTAACCAAAACAAGGTCTCGGCAAATTGGGTGGAACATCTGCAAGATTGACAATCGTGGCTTGTGAAATAACATCAGAATGCCAGAAAATTATCAAATAAAATGCAATTTATTGCAATATCGGGCACTGTTCGCAAGGAACGACATAGAAAAAACATTCAAAAATTGAGGGTATTGCTAGTGAGCGTGGACGCGTGATGATCCAATGGTGGCGAAAACTTGATAAGAGAACGGAAGAGAAGCGCAAAACAGGAAATTCAGGCATGCGGCTCAGAGATCGCTGAGGCAGACGCCGCCAATCTCGGCAACCTAGCAAACAAGGAGATTGCTGTGAGCGACGCGAACAATGAAAAGGGAAAGAGGGAAGGTGAACTTACGGGCAGCCTCTGACCCTGCCTGGGCTTGCAAAGAAGGCCGGTCTGGCAAACAGGCGCCGTCACCATGTTGCCTCCGCAGCTCTCGTTCGTCTGGGCGAGCTTAAGGCAAGTGCCACCGATGTCCTTCTGCATGAGCTGGTCGACGGGCATGTAGCCACCGTGGGACTCGCGGACGCACGTCAGGCCGCTCGGGCACGAGTAGGGCTCGGCGAGGTTGCCACCGCACGCGCCGCCGACCTTGGCGAGCTTCTGGCACTTGCCGCCAACGTCCGGCATGGAGACGTTGAGGACGCAGGTGAGGCCGTTGGCGCAGGGGAGGGCCGAGACCGTGAAGCCGCCGCAGTGCTCGTTGAACTTGGCGAACTTCTGGCTGGGGGCCTGGTGGGTTGGGAAAAAAAGGGTTAGTTGTGGAAGATCGAAAGTTTCTGAGATGGACACTTACGGCGAGGGCGGCCGAGGCGAGGACGACGACGGAGATGAGGGTGTTGAAGAGCATCGTTGGAGGAAGTGCGGTGGAGGTAATAAGGAGGAGTGGCGAGGAGGACGAAGAGGCCGAGAGAAGAGGTGTTTTGGTGAGGTAGGGAAACGACGCCAAGGCAGCTTTTATATCAAGGTGCCCCGGCAAGGGGTGAAGGGTTAACTATTTTGTGTAGCTGGAAAGAAACAGAAAAAAAAAAATTTGAAGGAGTCTTTCGGTCTTTGCGGTAAACGGTCACAAACCTAACCGTGAAGTTGAGGGTTTACCTGCCGAACGTACGTCAAGGCTGACCTGTCAGCCCGTCAGCCACCAGTCGCCACGGCCAGTGGAAGCTCGGACCCTAAATCCTATGAGGGACACCCTCCACTGCCATGGACACAGGAACGACAACCGTGGTGCCCTGATTCTTTAAAGAGCTTGCATATCAATGTATCGATGCTTGTATTGTCCAACTCACTGTGCAAACAGCACATATTGAATAATATTATGATATCACTATAAATCGGTCGCAGCCCTCACTAAATCGGGCTCGATACTTGAGATGCCACCCAGTTAAGGGGCGACCAGAAAAAAGTAACGTGCAAAAACAAAACTAATAAGATACCATCATAATCACCTCATCTATGATACCCGCCCACAGATTTACACCGTCCCGTCATCATATACAATATACTTTATCAACGCACCACAACGCCTTCTTCCCCTTTAACGCCTTCGCCTCCACCCTCTTGCTCACCACCCCTCAAGCCCCTCAACATCTCCACTATCGTCACCTCCCACATTCCCGCCACAGCCCAATACCACTTCATAGACCTCACCAGCTCCAAATTCGCCCGCATCAGCCTCCTCGTCTCCTCCAACCCCAACCCTTCCCCTCCGTCCTGCCGCGGCGTGGGCGGATCGCCGTAGAACCCCTCACACTGCGCCACGGCCTCGAGCGCGATGCTGCTCATCATGATGCAGAAGCCCGCCGTGCTCTGCGTCAGCCTCGCCATCCCCGACGTGCCCACCACGGCGGCGCTGACAAGCGCCACCGCCCGGGCGGACGTGCTGCACGCGTCTAGGCTGCGCGCGAGAAGGCGTTCTGCCTTCGCGGTGCGGGAGTTGGGGGTTCGGAGGGCGTCGGAGAGGCATAGGAGTCTGGGCCGGTGCAGGAGGAGGCGGGAGGTGTGGTGGTATAGGTACGTGCAGAGGATGGTCCAGGGGCTAGAGGCGGCGATGTAGGGGGGTGGCGGTGGCAAAGGTGCGGAATGGCAGGGCGGGATGTCGGAGAAGTCGGCGGGAACGGTGTGGAGGGGGAGTGAGCGGTGGGCGGATGTTGAGTTGGAGCCTAACCGCGGTGGGATGGATGTCGGGAACGGCGCGGTGTCGTCGTCCATCCCGTCGTCGGGCTCGACGAAGCCGATGTCGCCCGACCCGTTATTCAGGGCGTCGGCATAGTCCTGATAATGCCAAAACCATCTCACGCAGGGCCGATCAGCCGTCAGATCCGAATGCGGCAACCACGCGACCCAGTCATCTAGCTCGAGTTCCAACTGATCAAAATCCGGCTGCCGTAGCTCGACGTCCTGGATGGAGGCGAAGGGCACGCAGACGTGACTCTGGATCGAGTGCATAATCTCGATGACGTGGGCCATCAGGGCCTCTGTGCAACCAGGGCCGGGTTTTAACCACCGACGGTCCCAATCGGTGCCGACGGCGGAAATCATGGGGAGGAGCTTGTTGTTGGTGACGATGGCGACGACTGGACGGCCAAATGTTCAGATGTCAAGCGAGCGAAGGAAAACAGGCATACGTACGTCGATCGGTAATTATGCAGATACGCCAGAGTCTCCGCATCGCTTCTCTTTTAACGAACCTCTCATACGCCGCCCTCCTCGCCTCTTCCTTGTCCGCCATCCTCTGGCCAGCAGCTTTCGAGTTCTCCCTCTTTGGAGACGTCCCACCCCATCGCGCTGCCTCCGGTACAACTCCTCCCTTCTTCCCTCCATCTCCGATCTCCAACCGCCGCAACCCGTCCTCGCCGAAATCCCCAACCTCCTCCCGGTCCAGCCTCAGCAACATCGCCATCCTTATTCCCATCCCCGTGAAGGCCGACATGGCCTTCATGTCGCCCAGGCCTGTCGCGACGTGGCCTAGCTTCAGCAGAGCCTGCACGAGCTCGACCGAGGGTGGGTCGGACATCCCAAAGGCGATCGCGCGGGCTGGCCGGTAGAACGACCAGCAGACCTCTAAGGGCAGGGCGGGGAGGACGTAGCGGGCTGCTTCGGCTGAGAGGGCGAGCCTTAGAAAGGTTCAGATAAAACGGCACTAATCAAAAGATGGTAGAAAATACTGATGTGAGAACCTGAGGATTAAAGGGGCGGAGTCGATGTTAGACCACAGGTGCGGGCGGAAGATGGTCTCGCCCGGGAAGCTGGGGCACGTGTCAAAGTATCGACGGATAAGATCCAGGTCTGGCTTCACCGGCGGTGCTGAGACGGTAGCCTGAGGTGAGGCATCACCAGACAACCTCGACAACAGCTCAGGTGGCGGCGGCGGCGCGTCGGAGGGAGTTGGAGTGTCGGTGTCGTTCGACAAGTTTGGCAACAATGTGCTGTCCGTGGAAGTGGTGCCGTCGTCCTGTGCGAATTCCTCGCCTGTAGTTGGAGAAAACGTGTGCTCTGATGCGGCGTCGATGGTAGCAGATGGAGATGGCGAGGTTGCCAACGTGCTCTCCGCGGTCGTCCGTGGCGTGATGGTCTCCGCCGGCAACGCATTCCAAGCCGGCTTCGGCTTCCATCGCCCGTCCGGCCCGTCAGCAGCATCATCATTCAACAGGTCGCTGATGGAGATGCGAGAGCTGGAGCCTGCCCGGCCGCCGGTCAACCCGTCAGGCGGCATGCGATCTCAGCCAGCCGGAAACTCGGCGGGTGATGGGTGAGAACGCAGTGGGCTGGGCGATGAATCCAGCAGTGTCTGGCGCGCCCGCGATCTCGGAGCAGCGGCCAGTTAGAGTGATGGAACGCCGGCACAGCGGCTCAATGACCCCGATCTTTCGGCTCAATTCGGAACGTTACACGACTTCACTTCTTACTTTTCCGGTGGTCAACTGCTGAATGCCCACCCCCACCCCATCGAAGTCCTCCCGCCCGCGTCGACACTGAGCTGGAAAGCCGTCTGAGATGGACTGGACGACTGGGAGGAAGTGTAGAGTTTCATTGGCGGCGGAGGTGGATCTGCCTTGAGAGGGAGAGGGAGACCGACGCGAGCAAGGGAGCGGCGAGAGACTACGTGGCCCGACGAAGGCGCCAGCCGGAAAGACCGTCGCCGAACGATCGCAATCCATATGTGTTGGCCAAACTGGCAAAACTTCATGCCCCGGCTGGGACGTTCGGTTCAGTGGCTCTCTGTATGCCCCCCGCTGTGTCCAGCGTCTATAGTTTGGCTGATGCATGCACGATCAGGACGCAAAAGGTCCACGGTGATATTACAAACCCGCGGCCATCTCGATATGACCATCATGGGCTGGTGTTTTCAGCTTACTCTTTCCCGTGGTCGCCTCTGGCCCAAGCAAACGGATTCTTACGATTTTTTTGTTGGATTGAGTTTCTAATGATACAACGAGTGATTGTAAACGAAGTTTTTGCTCATGGGTATAGAGCCAACCTCCCATCATTTCGCTTCTTTGCTTCTTACCCAGCCAACGCAAGGGTTCGGGGCGTCATGTTGAGGCGCGGGCCTCCCCCTGCCAAATGTCTGAACGTGGCGGCTGTTTCTCACCGCGTCGAGCCCGGACCCCCATCGTACGCCCACGATCAACGAGCCTGCACCGCTGTCATCCACCACTATTCCACGGACAACCAGCGTTAACCCTTCTTTTCCTTGTACTAGGCAAGCCCGAAAATTTTACCATAAGCGGGTGCCGAAAGCCTATTTAAACCGGTTCCCATTACAATCAACCTTCATCCTCTTCTGCTCCTCATCACCTCATCGTCACTGATCTCCACTAGAATGCTCTCCGCCACCATCGCCTCCGTCGTCCTCCTTGCCTCGGCGGCCTACGCCGTAAGTTTTTCTTGGTGGTGACAACGCGACTCGCTATTAACTCTCCAACCACAGGGGGCTCCCGCTCAGGCCGGCCAGACCTGCGGTGGCATTGCGGGTATCACCTGCGACTCGGGCCTCACCTGCCACATGACCTCGCACGTTGCTGACGCGACCGGCGTCTGCGAGAAGGAGAACACCGGCGCGCAGATCGGCCAGACCTGCGGTGGATTTGCGGGCCTTAAATGCGCCGCGGGCCTTACCTGCAACATCACCTCGAACGTTGCCGACGCGACTGGCGTCTGCGAGAAGGAGAACAGCGGCGCGCAGATTGGCCAGACCTGCGGTGGATTCGCGGGCCTTAAATGCGCCGCGGGCCTCACCTGCAACATCACCTCAAACGTTGCCGACGCGACTGGCGTCTGCGAGAAGGAGAACAGCGGCGCGCAGATTGGCCAGACCTGCGGTGGATTTGCGGGCCTTCCCTGCGCCTCGGGCCTCGCGTGCATCATCACCTCATCGGTTGCTGACGCGACCGGCGTCTGCCAGAAGGTAATGGGACGCGTTAATCTTTCCTTTTCTGCTTCCCTCGCTGACTCGCCACCTTCGGTGAACAGAAGGTTAACGCGGCCGAGCTCGGTGAGACCTGCGGCGGCATCGCGGGCATCACCTGCGACTCGGGCCTCGAGTGCATCATCACCTCCTCCGCCGCCGACGCGACGGGCGTCTGCCGTTTCGCCGGCGCCGCGCTCAACCAGTTCTGCGGCGGCTTCCTCGGCATCGACTGCGCCTCCGGCCTCGAGTGCGTCATCACCTCTCCCCCGAACCAGTCCGACGCCGACGGCCTCTGCAAGAAGGTTGCCGTGCTCGGCGGCGCCTGCGGCGGCAACGTCGCCGATGCCGCCGTCTGCCCCCAGGGCCTCACCTGCGTCCGCCGGGACCACGAGGGCTTCATGCCCGTCGACCAGCTCCCGCAGAAGGACATCGGCGGCATCTGCCTCAGGCTTGCCAAGGCGGGGGACTTCTGCGGCGGTAACACCAAGAACGCGCCCGTGTGCGAGGTCGGTACCCTCTGCAGGCCGCGCAGGCACCAGAAGCTTCCCGTAAGTAGATTTTCCACTTGATAGGCCTTCTGAGCGTTGCTTTCGCGTTTTGCACCTCACTTAAACGAATTTTTGTGCTAACAGGTCAGCGATGTCGGCGGTGTCTGCCGGTCCGTCACGGACCTCTGAGCTGGTTTCCGCCTCCTTCTTGATCTCACCTGCGTCTCCCATGTTATTCGACTCTCCAGTCAAGTGTTTTTCCTCTTCAAAATAGATTAGCGCGGGCGTCGCGCAGGCCTCTCCATAAGTTTTCTATGTAGTTCTTTACCAACAGCGTCCGAATTACAATAAATGGCAATTTATCTCAATCACGAGCCTTTTGAATTGGACTTGAGGAATGTGAGACTTGAGTGCAGACAGTTAATGACGTGTCCATGCAAGATCGCACCCACCCAAAAACAAAAATTATATCTGGCAACTGAGTAGGGTTCTCCAAATCGCTTTGATGCCTTCTCCTTTTTTTATGAAAAACATTTTTCTTTCTCTGGCAGTTCGAAAACGATTTAAATGAGTTGATACATTGTTTAAAATATCAAGCGACGTCCTTCGCTGATTAAACTATGGCGTCGGGCCGCGCTGTCACGAGGTCCAGGCAAGTCCTGTTTTATGCCGGGGCTGCACTGGAATCTTGCTTTGAAAGCTCGAGGTTGTCCGCATCATTCAAGCAAATGGCTTCTCAGGTGAGTCGTGGAGCCGTAGGCGCCGTGGGTTGCCCGCGGCGCTGACGTTTCCTGACTAACGCGATGCCTTCCTCGTCCTCCTCCCAGACCGTCCACGTGCTGATCATCGGCGGCGGCGCATGCGGCGCATTGTTCGGCGGCAGCCTGCAGGAGCTGCCGGGACCCACAGTCCGGGTCTCGATGGTTTGCCGATCGAACTACCAAGAGGTGAGCCGACTTCGATTACTTCTTGATGCGTCCATTGACGGGGGTCCCAGGTACTGGACTCCGGCTTCCACATCAACCACCAAGGCCGCAAACCCTACGTCTTCCGCCCTCACGCCGTCTACCGCGATCCGGCCGAGGCGCGATCCTCCCACGGCTCCGACTTCGACCACGTTTTCGTCATGACAAAGGCCACCGTCGACCCGGTCCCCCTCCTCCGCCCCTGCGTCGGCCCAAACACAAGGTCTATCAGCCTATGGCAGAACGGCATCGGGATCGAGGACCGCGTCGCGACCGCCTTCCCCAACACCCCGCTCATCAGCGTCGTCATGTACGTCGGCGTCACGCAGGTCGGACCTGGCAAGATCGAGGCCGCCGCCATCCAACGCGCCGTCATGGGCCTGCACCTGCCGGCCGGAACCACGCGGCCCAAGGACGACGTGTCGCAGGAGATCGCACGCCTCCTGACCTCCCGCGGCGTGACGGCCCTCTCGGTGGCCGACGTCCGCGTGGCTCGATGGCACAAGACGCTCTGGAACGCCACCTTCGGCTTCCTGGGGCTCTGCGCCGGTGGCGTCGATTCGCTCGTCCTGACTCGGACTCCCGACGCGCGCGCCTGCGTCAGGGAGCTGATGGAGGAGGTGATGAGGATCTCGGAGGCCGTGCTGGGCGCGCCACTGCCATTGGGCACGCAGGGCATGCCGACCCTGGATGAGTTTATCGCCATCACGGAGAACCTGGGGCCGTACAAGGCGAGCATCATTGTGGATTGGGAGCAGGGCAACCAGACCGAGAGCGAGTTTATTTTTGGGAACGTTATCAGGGAGGCAAGGAGGGTTGGAGTGGCGGCTCCCAGGCTCGAGACGTTGTATGTTGTGCTGAGACTCATGATGGGGAAGAGGAAGAAGGAGGCGACGACCGAGGAGGAGGGTAGGAAGTGGATCCTGTCGCCAATCTAGTTTACTTCCAGACGTCACCGTTTCCTTTTTCCGCACGTATCTGCTGTATTCCACTCCGACATGCTGTCAATGCCATTTTTCAAACTTTGTCGAGAGCTGCATGTTACTTATATCTCCAAATGAATCAAAACAATGTCAGGCGGAAATGTAACCATATTTTATAACGAGCAAACGTAACGGCTCATTCATGAGTCAGCACTGACTGCTGCTGAATAAATACAAATAGCAAAAAAGGAACAAATTACTGCAGCTATTTGAGAGATGGTCACTACCATACCAAACCCTATGCCGCCTTAATTCGGCCCCCTCATGCCTCTCCCAAAACCCGGCGCCTCTGCGCCCTTTCGCCAACGGTGCCCGTCCCCATTCCCTCGGCC